>JAAAKQ030511733.1:3365-19633 GCA_010016005.3 Zanna intricata
TTTCCTTTTAAGATGGTTTGAAAAAAAAGAATATGTGTATGCCTATGTCGGCCATATATATATATATATATATATATTAATCTACTTCATTATGTATAAATTGAATTTTCTTATATTATTAACAATTTAATACTTCTTAAAAATTTAGCCTTTAATTCAGCTATTTTTTTATATCTAAAGCGCTGTGTTTACTTAAAATTACTTTAGATAAAAGGGACATTCTGAGTTAGATCGTTAAACTTGCTTTCGGCAAACAAGCCAGTTAGTCCTGAAGGTATTTACGTAGCCTGACTGCGCTGTTTAGATAACATTCTAATGTTTTTTTTATCTTTAAAGTCCAGCAAAATATTAATCAGTTTTGCTTTGCTTTTTATTTTTTAGATTATAGGACAATTGTTAGTGTTATAAGATTATTATTATTATTGTTGTTTTATTTTTCGTATACGTTATTTGATAAGCCGTATAAGTTAAATATAAAATTATTATTTTTATAATTTCATAGATTATATTTTCAAAATGTGTCATCTGCTTCTGATAACCTGTCTTACAGATTTTAATTAAATTTTTAATTATTTTTTCTTGTCAGCGTAAATTCTCGTTTACAGTACGATTTATTTATTTCCTAAAATCGGCTTTAGCTGACCTACTCCTTGACAGCTGGTGAGTTAGCCATAGCGAACACGTGCTATGCGCACAGAAAAATATTGATGGATAAAACATTACCATGTATCCTGTTTTGTGTGATTTATAAAATATTTAATAAAAAAAAGTAGTGAATTTTTATGTAAATAATTGAAATAGTATTTTTTGAATCTATTGAACTCCCTGGTATTTCGGTATTATTATTATTTTGTATTTATTAATACAAAAAGTTTCATATTTATGATTACAGTTTAGTTTATGTGTTAGAAATACGGTTGAAAAGCTAAGAGAAATAATGAGTGTTCAACCATAAAACAATTTTCACAATAAAAAAATTGACCTAAACCGTATTACTAGATAATTAAAAAAGTAATCTTGTAATCTGTAATAAATCTTGTAATAACAATAATATTAAATTTACACTATTTCTAAAATACTTTTGTTAGTATCACAGACGGATACAAATATTCAAATTTTGTTTTCTCAGAAAAATATTTCGCCTTGATCGGTAATCAAAAGTAATTCATAGATAGGCGAGTATTGATTCCTGTTCAATCATCATGAGCAGTGCAAATTATACGCAAATTTAAATGCTTAAATTTTATTTTTCATCTGTAACTAATAAGTATATTTGTCTGTACGCAGTTATAAAAAGAATTCAGCAGTTCAGTTTCACGTACATTAATGAAATCTGCAATAACTTACGGGTTTATTATTTGATTAAGGATATCAGGTTCGCCGGAAATAAACCGTTGAAAAATTAGGGAATTCTTTAATCCAGGTTATTACTTAATATTTTTTTTATACGTAAAAGCTAAAAACGGTAAAAATTATGGTATTTTCAGGAGGCTGGTTTGGAATATCGGGTTTATAATAGAAACGGATAATACTTTATCGATGCTTATTGGTCGATTTGAGTTGTGGGGGAACTAAACGTGAAAGTGGTTATTAAGGGAACCGGGTGACCGCATCATTTCATGTGAGTCGTTTAGAAATAGGAGCAATAACAGAATAACTCTGGATGGTATAGCGCGTTGTCCAGGCTGTTTTCATACTACCACGCCCCTACCGTGTACTAAACTAATTACATCTCTTCAACCTGTTTAATGTAAAATGAACACAAACACTACTACTGTGCTGTTGTAGCCTGAACAGGTAAATGAGACCGGTGCAAATAAATTAGCAAAAACAAAACGGTCGCCCTATTTACATACTACGTTAAATTACCTTACCCTTAAATGCTGTGGTTAGCCGTACAGCAAGTCATAACACTTGTTCCGGCTCACTTCGTAGTAATGCTGAAGAACGTATCATTAATGAGCATTTTTTTAAAAGTTCTACATCTTTTTGCTAATTACGTTCATTAGTGTAAAAATAAAAACAAAATCCAATATTTATTTCATTCAATATACAATAGTTTTAAAAAGGTATTAAGTTTATCCAGTGATATTAGTATTACTACAAAGTTATTAAGGTCTAATATTACATCCAATTTCTTGAGCTAATGATTTTAATGGAACAGGAAGTGGAAAAAATCAATTCCAGTTGCTTTGAAGACTATGGAATTTCAAATTAGGCTTTTAGGTCCAAGTGATTTCTGTTTTCAGTATAGTCTGTCTCGATAAAATTATTTTTCCTTTTAACACTGTTTGCCGTGCAATATTTGTAAACATGCCATTTAGATCGCAAGATGTTTTATTTTAGATATAAATTATATATGTGTCTTCACCTTACATATGCTTATTTCACATTTTAAAAACTGGTTATTTACATAAGAGTGAAGGCACATCGTCGTGTCATATAGTTATAAGAATAATTTTTGTTTTATTGTAAAGTATAAAATAAAGTAATTTTCTTGTCTTTTAACTGTTGTAAAATTACTAAAATAAACAGTAGAATCATTATTCACATATTTTTCTGCACTTCAAATAAACTCATTTCATTTGAAAGTGAGATACGATCCTCCAATTCTTTAATAATGTGGATAGTTACAAAATTGCTGAAATATTAGTTTTTATTAACATTAGATATTTATGCAATTATTAATTCAACAATATTACATGAAATATTAGGATAGAATAAAAATCCCTTTATTACTAATATTATATATCTTATATACTCTACATATAATATCTTATATTCTCTACATATATTAGATCAGTACTACTCGTATCTTCGTGAGTTGCTGATTAACAAAAGTTTCATATTTCTTGTGTATCGTATGAATAAAAGCTAACAATTAAACTATTCCGTTTAATCAACACCTGTATACAGTTACAACTGTTAATTTCCATCGTGGGTACCGGTGTTCTTTGGTGGTTGGGTTTCAATTAACTTCACTTCTCAGGAGTGGTCGGCCTGAGATTGTACAAGACTACACTTTATTCACATTCATAATATCATCCTCATTCATCCTCTGACGTAATATCTTACGATAGTTCCGGAGGCTAAACAGAAAAAGAGAGAAAGAGAAAGCTTATGGTGTAAAATATTCAGTTATTATTGGGTTATATGGTGAATAATAAAAAATGAAAAAAAAAAAAGAAGCAATCATACAATAAAAAGAAAGATAACATGAAGAAATATATCTCAAAAAATAAGAAATGAATATGAAGAGGAAAAAAATAATAAAATCAAAGAATAAGAATATTAAGTGAAGATAAGAATATTATTCCAGAATAATTACAAGAAATTAAAGAGAAATTAAACTGGAAAATCAAAAAATGATACGACTATAAATTACAATTTTCAATTGATATTAATTCAGTTTGTAATTTGTTTTTTCATTCGAGAATATCGCCAACTAATATATCCACCATCACAATTTATGTTCTCTTGCTTACTATAAACCTGAATAAACTAATGAAAAAATACATCAGAAGTATTTTTTGAAGATTTTCTTGAATAAGTAGTCACGTGTTAGAAGATTTAGAACACATCTCTTGTACACTCAAAGACAAGAATTTTTCATTTGTACATTAATGCGGACTAATATTATTGTTTAGTATGATTAACAAACAAAGGTGTCTTTCTAAATAGAGAATCAGTACCAATAAATTTCTATTAAAACACTGAAATCAGATTATAAATGTTTTCGTTTTATTATTCAAAACAAGTGTGATACCTAATTTGGTGGTAAATTCAGAAAATAATAACCAAAAATAATATGGTATATTATTTTAATATAATTTTATAAAATTAATGAACGTCTGTAAATTTTGAATTTTTTAAAATACTCAAATTTAACCTTTCATCATAATTAATATCAATTTAATTAAATATATATATATTAACTGGTATATTTTGTTCTCATAACAATATATGAGAACAAAAGTATATATTTATGCATGAAATAATATAATCGGAGGGTATCATGTTAGAATGTCTAATAATTTAGATACCTCATTTATTAGCATTTTTAAAAAGTGCAATTTGTTGGAAATTTGTTTTCGTCATTCCCATTCTAACCGACAACTAACGCGGAAAGATATGCCGCGAACACGATTCTAAACCTTCCAAAGCAAAACGGTTAAAAATTAAACCATTGACGATACACATTTACCCTAGTATATCTCTGATTACACTTGAAGATTCACCGCTTTCTCCGATTACTTCAGTAACTAACCAATCAAAATGCGGAATTTTCCTAATCACACGATTAACCAATCAAAATTGTACAAGTTTCAACCAATCACAAATGTAAAAGGAACTTGCCAATTAAAAAGCAGTATTTTCCAACCAGTCATAATCCTTATATTTTCAACCAATAAGATGTGACTAAAACTTACCAATCGAATACATGAAAAAAAAAATTTTATATTTTATATATATATATATATATATATATATATATATGTATGTATGTATGTATGTATACACTGAAGCATGCATTTCTGGAGATTTAGTAAGTTTTTGACAAATACAAACTATAAACTATTTTTAGGCGAAAAATTAATGTATAAACAGATTCAGTTTTATATAATTTTAAAAGCTAAGCGTAAGAATAACACTAACACTCGAGGTAGTCTCAGAAGATTGAGATAATCGTTTTTCAGTGATCGATCAGTTGCACTTCGAATATAGTAACGCAAAATATTAATAATTTTTATAGAAAAAATTTGCTTTGTAGCATCTTTAAAAAATTGTTTTATTTTTGTGTTTCCCGTATTATAAATTTTAGTACATGAAAAAGACTAAAAATGTGCGATTGTCAATTGGTATTAAAATATTAATTTACATTTTTCCAGTGGTTTAGAAGACATTACAATGTATCATTGGGTTCTTTTTCGTTATCCTCCTTCCACTGAAATCATTTTTTTCCTCCACAAACTGGTATAAATATACTCGAAAAGTAATTATGTACTAAAATTAAGCAGAAGAATCACTTTTTATGAAATTATATATAATCACATATTGCTGAAATTCTGAAAGATATTGCTTTGTTTTATCCATGTGATAGTTAAGTTCATATGGCGTTAACTTCAGTTCATGTGGCGTCGCAGGTATAAAAATGAAGATTATTTTGAACAAATTCTGAAGAATATTGCTTTGTTTTATCCATGCGATAGTTAATTTCCGGCTTCCGTGGCGTGAGTGATAGCGTCTCGGCCTTTCAGAGGTCCCGGGTTCGAATCCCGGTCAGGCATGGAATTTTCACACACGCTACACATCATTCATCTTCATTCTCTGATGTGATACTTAACTGTGGTTCCGGAGTTTAAAAAAAAAAGAAAAGAAGTTATTGCTTTGTAGTAAAATGTTATGAGATTTATAAATTTTTGGGTCGATTTTACCCAAAAATAATCCATATATAAGTGGAGAGGGGAATAACGAAAAAGACCCTATCATTGATAGATACGTTGTAGAAATTTAAGTAAATAAATATTTAAGGTGTACATTTTTTAACGGTAAGAAATTTACGTGAATTAACTATTTTTATGATTCCCGAAGATGTTTATTTCCCTTAAATAATCAGATGTTTCATCAAACCATTACACATATTTAACAATTGCTGTTAAATTACATATACACATTAAAAAAGTACATAAAATATTATTTCACTAATAACCTCTGATTTTTTTTTTATTATTATTTACTGGTTAAAGTATTTTTTTAAATTACCGATTATAATTATTAATAAATCTCAACATCCTGTGGCTAATCGTTTATGAGTTATGCAAGACTCATATGTACAGACGTCACACCGAAACTAGTAAAAATGGATTCAGGGATGGTCAAAATTCATATTTCCTTTGAAATCTGAAAACCGAAATTTTTCGCGATCACAATGTTTCATTTACTTCGTACAAGGAAGTAAAAAAAAGTGGAATTTCTTCTAATTGTCCTCATTAATGATGTGGTTTTTAACATTACTGATTAGTGAGCAGGGAAATGGTACGTCTTGCTTTACAGACTAACCAGAATATCTGTTTGCAAATTTCTAATTTCTGGTTGAACTGAGGATTATATATGTTAAAATTATTTTATTATTAAATGATTTATTCATTGAATATATAAAAAAAGAAAAAGTTTACCGTGTTTTTATCTAGCTTATTCTTAGATTAATTTATAGTAAATCAGCCTTTGCCTATAGATGTAATATCGTCTGAGTAGGTAGAAAGAGGATCAAAGAGATGCAACAGCACCGTCTGACGCCTTCGTTTGTTTTAACTTTTTCAACAATCTGCTTTTCTTCGTCAATCGTGGTAGCGTTATCATGATACAAACAACTGTGATGTAAGACTTTTATTGTGATATTTTCGTTGTGAAATCGTAACGCAAGGGATTATCTACATTAGAATATCTTGTCAGGAATCTAGCAAAGATAGCCGTTCTACTAGCCAGATTATATTTCGTTTTCTAGGATGCAGACTGTAACAATCTTTAAAAGTTTTAATTAGGCCTAACCGACATTCTGTTTCATTCAACTTTATGAAGAACATAAATCGATCAATATTTTATATTATCATTTATGTGTATTTTTGCAGTTATGATTATGTAGTATAATCTTTAGAATTAAATATAATGTATATATATTTTGTTTTTAATTAGGCAGTGCAGTTCTATGTTTTCATAAAATAAATAAATATGTTCCAAAAAAAAAAAGAAGAATATATATATATATACATTTTATCACATTAGGTAAATTTATTAAATTATATTTCATAAAGTTTAATTTTTATTTATTATCATAATTATTTTTAATTTACTTTTTAATTATTATAACTATTATTTGGACTTCCTTATAATTCGTTTTAAGTCGGAATATCAAGACTTTACAGTACTGGAAGGTTTCATTCAGGTTTTATTTTATATTCGTGTAACAGGCTGATGTCATTGATTAGTAATATAAAAGTTAATATGATTACAACTACTATTATTATTTATTTCTGTTTTAAGCTTCGTTTGAGAAACTAGTCCTTTCACTGTTATTCTAACGCAATATGATATGAACATTTTTTTTTTTTTTATTCTGGTATCAGTTCTAGAATTTTTTCTACGCTTCCGAAATCCGTTGAAACATTAACGTAAAAGGACACCTTTTTTCCAGAATATTTTCTGCAATCTCTTGATGCATAATTATTTTTGGTATTATTTTTTAGAACGGGGTCGGTTGTTGGATGTGTTTAATGACTGAAGTATATATGTAGACCATTAAAAATCATCACTGGATTGTATTGTCACTCATTATGAGCCCCGTTCTAAAGATCCCTTGGCATCTTAAGTAAAGTGGACGTGGAAACTACTCACTTTTCCACGATAACGTTCCTGGTCGATTTTTTAAAATTGTATTTTACTCGTTCAGTTCCAGATAGCTGATTATCCCGTGTAGGGTTAAAATCCTTCTTTTTTGTAATCTTACATTTTTTTAAAAACATATATAAATTTGAATAATTTATTCAAAACATTTATTTTTTTGTTGTATAAATGAGTAAACGGAGAAATATATAGCTTCGACTATAAATATTAACTAGAAATATTTTTTTATTTTGCCAACGATTTAATAATGTATATTTAGTCAATTATAACATTTTATTTAGCCGAATAAAGTTTTTTTAATACCCAAGCGATAAACTTAGGATAAACTGCAAGGATAATGTTATTATATTTATGATGTATATATAATGATTAATACACATTTTAAACTTCGTGTATTATGGTACTAAATTTTACAAAGTAGTTCCAGTAATATCCAATAAATAAATAAAAACAAATGTAATGAAACAATTGCAGTAAACTACTTCTTGAGACGAGTGTATGTTATTATATTACTTTCTGTACTAGTTGAACTTTTTAAATAATAAAAACATTGTATTTTAAAGAAACAGAAGTTAAATGATGAAGAAATAAAAATAAATTTCATTTTATTTTCCATTACTAAATTTAACGGATACGTGTAGATTTTGTTCTTAATATATTTAAATAATATGTCGGAAAGAAATTAATTATTTCTGTTATAGTCTATTACTATAGTTATTTAGAGTGTTTTTAGTATTAAAGTGTGTACTGTTAAAGTCGTCTAACTTAACTAATTTCAGAAATAAAAATCATTTATTCCTATACTTTAGTAAATATAGGAATAAATGATTTTTATTTAATTCATAAATGATTTTTATTTAAAAATGGTTCATTTCAAAGAATTTATTAATAACATTTTATTCCATCTCCGTTTTAGATAACGTATTTAAAATGAATTAAAACTAGATATTTTCTTTAAAGAAATTTATTTTTTATTAGGAAACTTTTCTGTAATCGTTTATTCAATTTGTTAAACTTTGTTACTTCTTTATATTAATTTTATTAATTTATTCTTATTTTTTTTATGCTTCCCTACTTCAAAATTATATTTCGTGTATGTATTTTTATGTCCCATATTATAATTGTTACGTAAAATTTTAATTAAATTATATTTATTGCGGAAGTTTAGAAATAAAGATTTATATGTTACCGGTAATGTAACTTAATTTTTAAATCGGTTTATATTAACTTAAAAGTAACTGGTAAATTATTCCAGTATAAACTACGTTCCACACTAGAAGAATAATTTTTCGTTTATATTGATCTATATTTTATTTAAGAGCATTATGATTTCCTTCGTTCATTTTTTCTTTGTTTTCGTTAGTCTAGTCTTGACTGGGTTTAACGATTTATAAACGAAATTTAAAAAAGTTTTATATAATAGTTTCAATTTATCTGAACCTTTTTATAAATATTAGGTTACATATTTTCAATTTTAAGACTCAGTTCTGGAGCCATATTTATATCTTGTGTAATAATTGAGTAAGTTGGAGATTTTGTAGTTATGAAGTGGGAAAAAAATTTCTGACACATAATGCGGCATAATGTACCTTTTATATATTATTTTTTTTATATAATTATCATATTATATGCTGTTTGTTTGTTTCGTTTGTTATTGTCTTTTCCATTAATTATTATTTTTAATTAAACCATCTATTACATCTTATTAAAAACTGTAAATAAATATATTTCTTTAACACTAACTAATAGGTAAGTCTGTTGTGAAAAAATACGGCTGTAAATTTGATATATCTCTTAATATTAAATATATGTATTTATAAAATCCAACTGAGTATTAAAATGTTTTATTGTAAAACACCAGTTGAATTCAAGTTGGAGCGATGCCAACGGATTGAACGATTCAGGTAAGCGATGTAACCTCCATGAGTTGTCATTGATTGTGGGGTTGCGATCAGGGAGACCGGTCGCCCACAGCTACTGTAATAGTGTATGTGGATTTTACAACCCCAGGTCGTTAAAAAATTCAATATCGATAGGTAATCCTGCTTATATTCTTGTCCTATGGAATTCTCTTTTTCCTTAAGCGCCGTACGTGATAGCAATTGTAAGCTCAAGAAATCTTACATGAATTTCAATTAAAAAATTGTAATTGAATTATTGCACATTTCTGTCAGTAACTTTGACTTTTTTCACTGCAGAGACTCTTATTGTAATTTTATTATTTTGCCTAAATTTTATATATTATAAATTGACATTCATATTGTATATTGACATAACTGGAGGTCGATAAGTTAGTTGTTGTGGTGTTCTACCATAATATTCTGTTTTCAAAAACGTTTATCTTATTTTTTATTTTTGCTCGATGAATTAATTTATTAATCCATTACAGAAGCTTTGGAACGGAAGCTAGCTTCCGTTCCAAAGCTTTTATCTTTAGCTTTAGCTTTTAGCTTTTATGAGTATGAAAATGGAATTTTGTAGCGTATAAAAAATGCAATGTCTCATCGGGATTCCGATCCGGGACTCCCAGATGAAAGGCAAAGACGCTACTACTCTGCTACGGAGATCGGAAAAATGTTCAAACATACATCACTTATTGTTATTGCTATTGTTTATATCATTATTATAAATTTAGTATTAGAAAAGGCTTATCAGTATTTATTATTTGATTTCCTGAAACCTTTTCGGGTACTTTGCCATCTTCAGAATGAATTAATAATAATTTAGAATTAAAATATATAAAAATATAAAATTCACAAAATAAAATTAGAGAAATAACAACTGATTGTCAAAAGAAAAATATTTAGAATTTTTTAAGTCATTAATTAAATTAAAATAATTTCTTCCGTTTTGTAAGTGTCACAATTGTTATCAGCTAGAAAAACTTAATTAAAAATATTATTTATATTATCGATTAGCGTTTGTGCGAAAGTTAATAATATTAAATTAATATAAAATCCTGTTTTATATTGAAACTTTAATTCAACAGAAATTTAAAAAGTAATTTCAAGTATCTCGAACAAATAAAATAAAAGAAGAAATTAAAGTGTTTATTATAATAAAGAAGTTATAATTCGGTATTTATTTCATATCGTAAAAAAAAACTTGATTCTAAAAAGTAATAAATACATTTTTACCTATAAATAATTTTTATCTCCAAATTTAATGAATCATTTTCGTTAGTTTTTCCAAAATTATATACTTTAAAAGCTTTTACTGCCAGTTTTATTTACTTTACTCAAATCATTTAACCAATTTAAAATTGTAAAAGGTATCGTAAAAATCGCATTTTGCGTTTCACGATGATTGCCTGTTTTAATTGTCATCACATCATTCGTTAACATATAAAATTATTTCACCAATTTAAATAAGTTGACAGTTCCCATTAAAATAGCTGTCTTCACAAACGTGAGTTCGAGTTACGTATTGATTATTGATATTTAGTATTATTGTATGTCAAATAATTTTTGTATAATTTTTATTTATTTTCCATTCGTATAGACTTTATTTTTTTGTAATTTTCACTTACTTTTACTTTCAGTCGCTTAATTTCTAATTAGTTAACCTTTTAATATAAAATTATTACAGTTTTTTTTATTGTAATTAAACATGTGAAAGTTCAATATTTATAATATCATGTTCAGTTAAATTGGACATTATCGTAGTACCGATTATTTCGAATTTTTTTAAAGATTTTTATTGGAAATTTTAGAAGATTAAGGCTAATTCCATAGTACCGACTTCGACAGTTCGATTGAATATTGTATACTCAAAAAATCTTTTGTCTTTAAAATTATTTTTTACCACCACTTTGTGAAAAAATTTATTTTTATAATGATTTTATTGTTTTATGTATCGTTCTTTTAAGCTACTACGTATTTAAAGAAATCGTACAGGAATTAAGAACAATTAAACATAAAGATATTCCACCCTGCTTTTCATTCATTTTCCCACAATTGCAATTTTTAAGTTTAAACATTATTAGAAAACATTTGTTTTTTAATAATTTATTTTAAAAAATTTTTTATTTAAAAAAATTTATAAGATTATCATAAATCTGTCATTTAAAGGTTAAATTTTTTTTCCAACAGCTTGAATTGAATGACCTATAGGAAAAATATTATTGGATACATTTTAGAAAAAAATAGAAAAATATTTCAGCTCTCAGTAAAGGTAACTTTTTGCTCTGAAATATTTTGTGCTAAATGTTAAATAAATCTTTTTTTACAGTTGTTAATTAAGTGGGATGGAAAAGAGGTTGTGGAAGTTTGAGAAGTTCAGCCAGCTTCACTTGAGCGCAAAACACAATGCAAACTTAAAAGATATTAAAATGTGAAATTAAAATTGCATCTTTTTTATCAGTAATATTTATTTTTGTTAATATGTTATGTATAATAAAATCTAGGTCGTATTTACAGCGATCCACTTTTATTTTAATATTTTTGCATTTTTGATTCCTAGTTACCGGCTTTTTTACTTTTACGCTGCATTATTTAAAATCTTTATGAAAGTATATCGTTTATTAGTTACTGTAATTATAGGATTATAAATTAATTTTAAATACAGCATTTAATTAATCTTTGTATTAAACAGCCGCCTGATATTTCTTCAATTTTTTTTTTTTATTATTATTTATATATATATTGATATTTTCGTTAAATTTAACAAGAAAAGTTATCCGGTTTAAATAAAATCATCCGATAAAAACTGCTTCAGTCTAATTTACTTTAATATTAAGGCTACCTCGTTTATTTGATATTCGGTTGGTAATGGTATGGAAAACACGAACTGGCAGTTTAAAGAAAAATGACGGAATAAAAATTTTGCATTTTTAGTAAGTCTTGTATAATTTTCTCGTAAATTGAGTTCTTTTAAAGTAAAAAAGTTTTTAAAAAGGATCAGAGTGAATTTCTTTTTATTGATTGCTTTTCTCTTACATAAATAATTTATTTTGTTTATATTTTGTTTTGGATCACATTTACAATTTAGTATTATTAGTAATTTAGAAATTTTGTAAAAGAAAATTTGGTTGCCCATAAATGTAAAGGGTAAATGATTGTTTCATAATCCACTTGAAAAGAAAGTAAAAAGTTTGTAAATTTAACCAGAGATTATTTTTTAATGTATTCGTTGTTTTGAGTTTACACGATCATTTATTAAAAATAAGTAGTAAATTTAAGTAAAATTATATCGTAAGTTTTAAGATTAAAGTTAGAGAAATTCGTGCCTTACATAATAAAAAGAAATGATGACATTTAAATACAAACGAAATTAGCCAGTTCTTAAGACTAATAAAAAATTATGCAAATTTTTAAAAGTTAAGCTCAGTTTATTTTTCTTTGTTCTTCTTCGTGATAGATTTAATCCAATTTATTTTAATTAACAAGACAGTTTTGTGATTTTATTCAAGTTAAAATAAGTCGGAAAAGTAGAGACCTTTTATTTCTGTGCTATTTATAGATTAATTAAACTCTTTTCTTATTTAAAATAATTATTATTAATTAAAAGTAATAAGAGAAACGTTATTGTTACGAAAGTTTAATTTACTATTTTACGTTATGTATGTAAAATATAATGTAATGTATACAGTATGTATATAATATCTTTTTAATGTATACAGTATCATAAAGTATAATGGTTATTAAAAAAAATAAAGTTCACAGGAAAAATGAAGAAAAGCTATGTAATTTAAAATGCCAAAAAAGCTGCATGACGGTAAAGTCCTACAACTGTGTTATCAGCTTTTTTTTTTAATAACATTAAAACACAACTTTTGTTTTATGATTAAATCACGATATATGAAGCTTATGTATGAGAGTGAAATAGATTTTTTTTTTTTTAAATGCCGTACCTAATCAAGATCAAACCCGGGACTTCCGGATGAAAGGTCGGGACGCCTACTACTACTACTACTACTACTACTCCGCCTTGGAGATCGTCCTTTTTAATTATATATTTTTTTATTAATACTCTTCTTTATATAGATTCAATAATATATTTTGATATACATAATTATTCATTACGTCTCAAGTAACCAAAAGTCGTTATCTTAGTAGGTCAGCATTTACAGGTCACTGTGAACTACAGTTCATTGACAGCAAACTTTATACAGAAAGAATGACATGTTATACGTATATATTACAATATATCAATAAAAAACATTTTTCCTGTAATTAATTCATTAATTTCTGTTCATAAAAATAAATAAAAATGTATTTTTTAAGTTAGGAGGAGAAAGATTTCTATTATTTTATTAAACTTCTAGCGCCCTTAAGTTTTACTTTCATAATGTTGGAATATTTAGCGTACTATGATATTTAAACCGTGTCAACTTATTTTCATATTCTATTATAGTTGCACGTTACAAGTATATTGCTTGAAAGTGCTTCTCGCAAACAGAATTTAAGACTTAAATAATAAGTTGACTTATAACTTAGCCTACTCTTGTTATATAACTCAATCCTTATTCTTACAGACGACTATAACGCTGTGTCTGTAAAAACTAATTCCAATCTCTTTATGCTGCATGCTAAATAAAATGTGCTTATTTAGGAAATTACTTTCCCGCTGAAATAACTACATCTCGATTTATATTGTTTGTATTATTTATATAATATGCTTTAAGAAAGATAAACTGAGGAGCCAGATCCCCTTCTCAAGAGTGTGTCAGGTAAATTATATATAATATAGCAAACGCTGTTTTATTAATGAAAGAGCCCCTGCAGTAGCATTCAAATCACAGAATCTAGTTAACAGCAATCTATTTTGTCTTAAATAAACAATTTCACGATATTACAACTTTTGTTAATCAAATTGCATTGCCATGTAATCTAATATCAAAATTTGGTAAAAAGTTTTAATTAAATTTTATAGAGTTTTGTTGATAATGTTTTTTTTATATACTTAGATTTCAGTGAAATAAGGCTAGTATTTTCTATATTTCTATAACTTTCAAGCGCTGACATATGCATTATATCATCTCACTGTGTAGGTTGACTTTAAAAATGGACTTGTGTAAAGTTTTTTACTATTTTAAAAACATTTATAAACAATAAATCACGTTCAAAAAATCTTTAAGTTCCCATTCAGTCATGGATCTGAAAGACTGATCTACAAAGCAGATATGTGTTCGTATCACATATTTGTGTTTGCATCACATATGTGTGTTCGTTTGGCCTCCGTTTCGTATATCTTGAAGACCGATCGCGGACAGCGAGCAGAAGAAATCTGTTTGGAAATAATTTGCCCAACACTAACAATAATTTTTGGACGTTGAGTTCAATAAATAATTAGGAGCAACCAATTAAAACAATTTCGAAAATCTTTGTTTTTTGTTTTTACAAAAATTTCTTGCTTGACCATTCCAACTAATAACGAGGAAATAATATCCATGCGAAATCAGCGAAATAATGCAAACAGATTTGTGTTGAGCCAGATATAACATTCAGTAGAAGAAATTTGATTCTTCACATGTTCTTCTTCAGTGGGAATTGAAGAAAATTAATAGCTGCAAAAGTTTTGGAGTTGAATGTTTGTATAGCAAGTTAGCATGTGTCTGGTCAACGATGGATTCGTTTCCGCCATAAAAATTCATGACTGAATGGGATCCTTTTCACCATATGTAGTTATTAATGCAAATGAAAAGTGATACCTTTGCACGATTGGAAATGACTGATAAAAACAAAATAAAATTTCTAATCCATTGCCTCGCACTAGCAATTGTTTAATCAGATGCATATTTTTTCCACGTATTTTGGCAACTGTAGACAACCTTAAAACTATTACTGAAAAAGACACATACATTCAGTACAAACACTTATATATATATATTTTTCTCGTTATACTGTCATCGACTGCTATGGTCATTAGCCCTCGTCACATTCTTTAAAAGTAAATCTTTAATCACCACAAGGCTCGTCATATGTTAGGGTGTAAAGGGCCCTAACATTTCTTTAAAAACACTAAACACACCACGGAACGTTACAAATATAAACACTGAAAACAAGAACACTTACAGGGTGTAAAGGGCCCTGATATTTTAAAGAAAATTATGTAACATGAAAAATATTGACAATATCAAATCATTAAGTTTCAATATCCATAAAATCAGACTTCATTATTTGTAATTACAGCTTTGTATAAATAAGCACTAGTTAATAGTCCACTGGCGTGCAAATAAGCAACTATTTTTACTTCATTTCCATTCTCCAAATCAGCAGCAATTTTATTTACTAAACTGAACCTCTTTCTGAGGTCCTCATACATGGTAAACTTTTCCATTAGATGCTTGACTGTAAGTGGTTTGTTACAAGCACCACACATTGGTCTATCTTCGCCGGTTAACAAAAATGAATTCGTTATACGCGTGTGACCGATTCTAAGTCTAGTCACCACCACTTGTTCACGGCGAGTCAGTTTCAAGTCGCTCTTCGATTTGTACGGAGAGGATTTAACGGCGTTTAATTTAGTACCCAAACCTCTCCATTCATTCATTGCTCCAGTACATTCTAATTATATTTATTAGACGATTCATTATATCAACTACTCGCACAGGAATAGTATCTAAGTTGTTACAGACTGTTGCCTTTCTGGCAGCTTCGTCTGAACTTTCGTTTCCTGTAATACCAGCATCCCAGGAGTCCATACAAAAACACATCGCTGTCCTCGTCTATTTAAAACGCGTATAATAGAGAGGATGTCGGCCGGCCTCCGTGGCCGAGTGGTAGCGTCTCGGCCTTTCTTCCGGAGGTCCCGGGTTCAAATCCCGGTCAGGCATGGCATTTTTCACATACGCTACAATTCATTCATTTCATCCCTCTGAGGATATACTTAATTGTGGTTCCGGAGGTTAAACATAAAAAAAAAAA
>JAAAKQ030511744.1:0-19632 GCA_010016005.3 Zanna intricata
GAGGTATAACGAAATGAAACAACTGGCACTGGATAGGGAATCTTGGAGAGCTGCATCAAACCAGTCAAATGACTGAATACAAAAAAAAAAAGTAAATTGGATTATATTCTGGTATTTATAATTTAACTGTCATTAAATAAATCTTGTCTTTTTATTTGAATTAATATTCTGTATGTTATATCTATTTATTGTCATTATTATTATAATTATTATTTATTTTGTTTACTTGTCTCTAGATTGATAATCTGTATTTATAAGAAATTTTTACATTTGATAGTCCTTCACTATCCTTGTCAAACCACAAACACGTGACAGTATGCTGTTATAGGATTTAAAGAGAAAAAACATGGACTAAATCTTTTGCCCCCTTGTAACTCAAAAACAAAGTATTTCCTGACTTATGTTTGATGAACTTTTTAATTTTTTTAAAACTTCCATTTCATGTTTCTCAATATTTTAAAAGTAATGTCTCATGTATTTATCATGAAAAAGTACTTAGATGTTGAAGATGTGATAATTCCACTAAAAATCTGTTGAATTGATTGTGATTTTTTTTATCTGTTCTTGATTATATCTTTACTGTGCATTTATAAATTCAAAGATTGATGTTATTTTAATATAAATAGTTGTTATTTCTGTGTTGTACATTTATTTATTTATTGTATTCAATAACTACAAATTAATAAATAAATACTTGATTCATTAGTGATGCAAAACTGAACATTAGCTAGTCCAAATTTGATTAAATATTTTCTGATCGTTTATCAGTCTAGAGTTAGATTAGTGGAGGTTATTGTGTGCTCTTTTGAATACTAGTTAAGTAGTGATGTCTAAGAGAATATTTTTTTTGACAATCATGTGCAACCAGAGCTTGAATTTAGGCTAGACTGTACTGTCTTGTGGGTACTACAGTAATTACATTTCTAAGTATGTTTTTATGGACAGGTTGTTCATAAAGAGTCATGTCCTAAAAGTTACATGTTTGGTAAAAAATCGTCATGAAACTGTCAAAGTTCATGCCTGTCGACCGAGCAAAATCTATTATAATACTAGACAGAGTGGAGAACATGCACATATAAACAAAACCTTTGTATGACAAAGATAGAACGAGTAAGAAATTATATATCTCGCTCAGAAGGGTTGGATTAGGCCTTCTCAAGCCAGTCATAAACCTCTATGAGAAAGGCGTGTAAAAACATTCCCATATATCCTACAATACATTGTGATACCTTGTTGGAAACAGCAAAATGTCGCCAATAATCGTATATAAATATAATAATTGTACGAATAAATTTACACGCCTACAACTGTAATGAATGTAAGAGCCTACAAAGTAACAGATTATTGTTATCGCGGTGCATAAGGGTTAAGACATTTATCGCAGCATATGTCAGCTTCAATATACCCTCATCCCTTTTCTTTTGCCACCAGTCCATTTTGGCATTAATTAACAGCTTTTTGAAGTTCATCATTACCTGCAAATTGCTTACCACTCAAAAATTCTTTCAATTTTCTAAATAAATGGTAATCAGAAGGACCTAAGTCTGAATTATATGGTGGGTGATCATAAATTTCACATTCCAATGTTCTCAATAAATCACGTGTTGGACCCACAACATGCATTATTGTGCAGCAGGATGCCATCGTCAGTCAGCCACCCACATTGCCAATTTTGAATGGTACTTCATAACTTATGTAGAGTTTTGCAGTAGGCTTCTACATCTAGAGTTGTTTCATTTGGCATAAAATCAATCAGCAGAGTATGCCAAATCAATAACAAAAGACTGTGACCATCACTTTGCGTCCAAATGGCTGTGGCTAGACCTTTGTTAGTGTGTTATGATTTCAATGTCTCAGTTTGGTGAGTGTTTCGCAGTACATGTCAGTTGTAATTGTTGTTCCACGTTCCATGAAATCAACCATCATGATGCCCTTTTCATCCCAAAAAATGGTAGCCAACATTTTTTAACTCAAGTACGGATATTGCTTACACTTTTTTGGTTTTGGGGAACTCGAATAGTGCCACTGCATTGACTGTTGTTTTGATTCTTCGTTGGTGTAGAAACACTTCTTGTCACCCGCAACAATGTGGGAAAGCAAATCATCTCCATCTTGATGTTAGCAGTCCAAAAACACTTGTCCACTGCACATTCTTTGCTCTTTGAGTTGATTGGTGAGCATTTTCGGTACCCATCTTGCACACAATTTGTGATATCTGAGCTTTTCTGTGACAATCATGGAGATAGAGGTGCATCCAACATGCGAAAATTCATCAGCTAATCATGTCCACATGTTGTGGGTCCAACATGTGATTTATTGAGAACATTGGAATGTGAAATTTATGATCCCACCATATAATCCAGACTTAGGTCCTTCTGATTACCATTTATTTAGAAAATTGAAAGAATTTTTGAGTGGTAAGCACTTTGCAGATGACCAATGCAGAAATTCATTAATTGTCAATCACATCGCTTTTTCGGTTCACTTGTTCAACGACTTCATTGGTCTGAATACTGAGCTCACCATTCGACTCTTTGTCAGCATTTTTTTGCGACCATTTTTAAAGTCTCGACACCACTGTCTAACCCTTTCTTCAGTCATTACTGTAGGTCAATACACTAGGTACAACTCCCAAAGAATTTCAGCAACTGAAGATCCTTTAGCACGCAAAAATCGTATCGCAGTGCACACTTAACAACTGGCGGAAGAAACGACTGTCACATATAATGCGATCTGCATTCACTGGAAGGCAAACAACTACTAAATCAAAACAACTGCAGTGACTTCATAAATAGCCAATAGATGGCCCTGCATATGCGAAACTGCATTCAGACCTGCTAATGTTTAAATATAAGCTGATGGCCCTTCCTTGATGAATATGCTATTATATATGCTTTATGAATATGTAAATTATATGTTACACTGAAAGTAGTAATTCTTTTAATTTGTAGTAGTTATTATATGTTTTAAGTTGTTATCTTAATTTTATGTTTACTGAATAAATTTTATTTTGCTTAACTTTAATTAAGAATCATCCATTTAATCTCCCAGTATTATACACCCACAAATTTTAGATGCATTTTATTATGTTCATATATTTCACATCCTTACAGAAATAAACTCCATTTTACCTTATGCATCTTCAAATCTAACTTCATCTTACTAAGTAATAAATGTTTATAAGCATGACAATTTTTGTTTTCTCTTGAACAATTTTCTGTTAATATGTTACTAAAGTATCTGTATTGTTTTACTTATTACTACTACCAATTTTTACTTCTTTTATTAATGTAGTAATAATAATCAATAAATAGTCGGAAATATTAAAATGAATTAAAACACCTTGCTCCTTATTTTTTAATTTCATTCTTGAATCAAATATATAAATATGAAGAGAATCTTCTAAAATCAAACATAATTTTACCCTTGGTGAGGGGCCTAAAAATCATGATTTATGACCAAGTTAATTTACTAACAGTACATTTTGGTTCTCCTTTGATATCAACTATTAAAAATGCTCTGCAGGTATCTTTTCTATCACTCGAACATAACATCAGCATTTACTGGTTCTTTCAATGATATTAAAACCAAGTTACAACAAGCCAGAGCACCATTAAACAACAGCAAATGTTTTAATCAATTCATTATAAATTAATAGTAGAGGAGACAATCCGACACAATAGTTTTTTCCTGGCCAAATTAATTTATCATTTTGGAAGTGTAGTATCACCTTATGCAAGGCTAAATCGATTTTCAGTATATTTTCATTACTGACTTAAGAAGCAGATACATACTGAGTATGCATTTTTATAATTTATAAACTGAAACAAATACTAATAAAATTGAATGCTCATAAAATTTAACAATCACAGTAACAAAATAAGAATTTTACAGCATAACTATACACATACAAAGTTTTTTTTTACTTTAAGTAAATCATTTATGGTGTTACCAAAAAATCTGATGTCCTATTTATTTATTTATTTTTTTGTTTAACCTCTGGAACCACAATTAAGTATATCTTCAGAGGGAAAATCTGATGTCCTGGGGCTAGGACTTCACATTATTGAACTTTCCATTTAAATAATACTTCAAATTTGTTTCTTATTAAAATTTTCTTAAATATTAATACCATTAAGTAAAAATAAATCAAAAGTAAGCAATGAATAAAAATAATAGTAAAAATTATTTTCATTAATATCTTACCTAACTTGTTACCAGATGAAGTAGAAAACCCACATACACAATGCATAGGCTTGTCCAACACAATTTTTCTTCCTATACAGTAGTCTTTTGGATTTTTTGGGTCATGGAACATAGCATTGTGTGATTCCATGGCTTTTACACAACATGTAGCGTATGGACACTTGATACAATTTAAGGCACCACTGAAAATAATAAAAGTTCATATAGATACAAGATCTTTTAATGAAAGAATTTTTATGGCTGCAAAAATAACAAATTTCTACTTTTCCCAATATTTTTTAATTAGAAATCTCTATGGGTAAAACTAGAAAATAACATGACTTTGAAAGTTTTATGGTATATGATATAAATCAGGGGTGAAGAAAAATGTTTTATAATGTATTTTCAGTGCTAGAAGCCTGAAAATTAACAGTATAACTTATGTGATATTCATGATATACAGACTGTTTTACAACTGACATTACATTCAAAGAATATCTATAAAAATGTTTTATTATAATGTTATATATTGTTGTTGAAAAATAACAATACTGTTTTTTATATGCATACCAAATATTGCAGTTCCATTTTTAGCACAAATGCTGTTTAAACTTTAGTCGATATTCAAAATAAAATACCCAATCTTATATAAATGTTTCATTAAATACACTTTTTCTTACTTATCAACAGGTTCGTATGTTGTCCCTAAAAATGATGACCAAGTAAAAAAAAAAAAAAAACTCAAGAAAATTCAAAAGTTTTTTCTACTGAATTAGATATTCACAACAGACTGGTTAACTAACAATCAACATTTGTTAGAATGTTAGGATCTGTTAGTAAATGAAAAGACTATTTAATAATACATTTTCAAAATAATTCAATGGAATTATATCATACAACTCAAATATGATATGTAGTGAAGGTTATAGTTGTTCACAAATCCAGAATTAGTTGTAAGTCCTATAATATCTTATAGCAGCCTATCAATAAAGCTTCAATGATTTTTAATATCTTTTTGTTAGGGAATGTTCATTCACAATATGGAAAACATGAGTAGACTCAAAAAAGTTAACTCCTCATAAATTGAAATTAATTCTTTCTAATCCTGTTTTGTACATACAAGTGTTCCCTTTACTTATATTCTTTCACCAAAAATAAAAATAATAAGGGGAGTACTGGCTTAATTTAAATCTTTGTTGTTTATTCTTAATTTTACATAATAAAGCTAATATATATATATATATTTATATATTTTTTAATACAAAACCTGAGATATTTTTCATATGAGTATTTATAAAAAAAATTTTGTAAGTGGGTGTACTATGTTTAATTAATATGAAGTCCTGTCAAAAGATTGTTAGGAATGTATAACTTTCAAAAAAGCAAGAGGTAGTTCTCTCATGGAAATATATCATAGGATCAAAAGGTTAAAATTGCAATATCAGTAATAATGAAATTACATTCTTATTAAAAAACAGCAACAATACGGCACATCAGAATTAAAAATGAATAGTTGAAATAATAATACACAGATAAATAATATTTCTTCTCATTTCTACAAGAATTTAAAAAAAAAATAATAATAAAAAGTGTACCTACTATCTACAATTTATTTGAATCCACATTTCAAGAATGTTAATATAAGAAAACTGACAATATCAGCACAGTTCTTTAAACAAGCAGTTAAGATATAACAATATTAAACATCATAATAGAAATAAATAAAAACTTTGGCAATCCATACAAGAGTTTACTTACACAATATGGTCTGACGCAAACAAGTATCCCTCACATTCCACACAAGGTTTACTTTCACTAAGAGCACCTTGAAGACATAACTTATCAAATTTTTCAATAATAAAGTTATTATTATTAGATTCCTTAGTCTTTTTAGCTAGAGGCTTTTCATTTGTTGCCACAGGTGCTAAAGGTTTAGGCATTAAAAGTACACCAGATGTTAAAACTGAATATCGCACAATATCTAAAACAGATTTAAAAGCAAATTATTATTAATTTATTTATCTGCTATAGTGTCAGACAACAATAAATGGACAAATAAATAACACTACTGAGTTATTGAATGTTAAATATTAAAATGTTATCAGAACATATCATTTGATATGATACTTTAATGTATTCAATATAAAGCACACTCCAGTATAAATTATCTACTACGACAGAATTTGTTTTATGCAACAATTTCCAGGCGTAAAAGAAAATGAACTCAACACTTGAGTAAAGCAGCCACCAATTCTAACTACCATTCTGGTGAGCCAACCTGCTGAATGGTGAATCAAACTATCAATAAGCTATTTCTATACGATTTTGTACTGACTGCCTTAACTAATAAACAATTCAGCAAATTACTTTAACTTCTTATCTGATTTGTTCCTCATGCCGTAAAATAATATTACCTTACACGCCCCTTTTATTTTTAAAATTATTTTGTTTAAAACATAACAACAGATTTAAGTAAAACTTAGAAATCCAAGCTTGTAATGCAAGAAATAAAGAAAATATTTTAGTTGATAACAAACAAACAGCCTTTTCATACCTTAATAAACACCTTTGTGATTGTGAGACTTATTACATGTTTATATTGCTTAGAGTATTTTTATTCAGCTTAAGTAGAATATTTATTAACATGTGAAACATATCTATGTATATATATGTCTGTATTATGTGTGTATGTTTACTTGTACATCTATGCTTAGGATACTTTGAAGCTGAAGATACTGGCTCATGCTTAAACAATTTAGAAATCTTTTTAATTTTTAACATACATTATTTATTATGCGATTTAAATTGAATCTATTTTTAAAAGTTAATTTATTATAATGGAATATGTTATTATTATATGACTGATGCTCTGTGTGTTTTTAATATAATTTAGTATGAGATTTAAGTTAAATTGTATTTTTTGTACTCTATGTACTTTATACAAATGATATAACTATATATAGTTCAATTATTATAAAATTTCAGTTCTGTGTTAGACATAACTCAAGCAGTGAAAATAATTAGCAAAAAAAGAAATGTACAAAAATTCTTCAGTTTCTTTAATTTTTTTATTTACTTTTAAGTGATAGCGACTGCTTTGGTCCTAAAATTGCTTTGGTGCTAATGCAACAGCACGAATTAAAATTGCAGCTATGATTTATAGATAGTGGTATATGATTAACCATTAGCATTTTATCCTCACTTCATACTCTTCAATTTCACATAACATACAATTATCCACAAAACCTGAAAAATATTTCCATACCTGCTTAAACAGTTACAAAAGTAAATCATTTTGAACTTATTAACAGCTGGTAGCCATAAATAAAATAAAAATTACCTGGATCTTCCTTATAGCTGTAATGCTTGTTTTTCCTATGTTCTGTTAATAAGTCTTCACTCGTAAATGATAAGGTACATTTATTACAACGAGTAGTTAGATTTTTTTTCTTGTGCCTCTGAAATTGTATTACAGATAATTAAATTTAATACAGCGTCAATGTATTTTATTTTGTGCATTTATTAATTTATCTTTTTATATTACAAAAAGACTTCACACAAAGAAATGCAATTTAATAACAATATTACCTCATTACAGAAAATTTTCACTCAAAATGAATTTAAAAAACTGATTAAAAGAAAAAAAACCACTAATTTCAGCTTAATTTTATTTAACTTAAAAACAGATAAAAAGACAAGTAGTAAATCTGGTTAATCCAAAACATAATAACAGAGGATTACTTTCCACAATAACCATAAAAATTAAACACATATCTGCTTATAAATAAAACTAAATTAAACTGAGATTTATCACCCCCAACAAATTGTATGCATCTGATCTTTTAATAGGCAGTTAAACTGTTCTGTATTCCCTGAACTGGTTTAAGGAATTTGGATAGTAATAAAAAGACAGATAAGAATTCAAAATCTGCTTACTTGCAGATGATCTTTTCATGCAACTTTCTTGCCAAGTATTAAAATAAAGTTTTGATTCATGTAATTACAATGCATGAACACATGGAAGGGGTTTTTACACACAATGTACAATGTATATATGGTTTGTATAAATAAACCATATTTAAGTAAGGTGGCAAATTTCATTCATAAGTTCCAGTATTTTGGTTCATGGTCTTTTTTTTATAGTGTTTAGTGTTCTTAAAGCAGATAAAATGTTATAATGTTCATTCCACTTAACATTCCTTTATGAAACATTTGACAGAAACAAAATAAAAATACATGAAAAATATTTTTAATTTATGCAAGACATCTGCACTGAAGAGTTAACTATATAATTTGGCAGTAACTACTTTTTTCCTGTCAACTCTTGTGTGCACAGAATTTATAAGGTATGATAAATTACAAAAATAATCAAAAATTAAAGGAAACTAGCAATTTGAAATTTGTAAAAGCCATTATTTTATGCTGAAGCCTAATTTTTTTTGCCATTATATATACTACTGAGAGTGAGATAAAATTTTACAATTGATTTCAATGTTATCTAAAATTTGTTAAGATTGTAAATTTTTAATAAATAACAACATTAGAATTATGACTTTTTTAACTCACTTAGTCCTCTTCTGTTTGTTTTTAATATCTATAATAATTTATCAGATAGAATGTCACCTCTGAAAGTCAAGAAAATATAAAAATGAATTTGACTTAAAGATATGAACTATGTTGATTTTAATTCTTTAAAAATGCTATGTTAAAATAATATAAATATGGGAGAATTTAACCTCCATATATGAAGCAGTTATGACTTCTATACTGACATCTACATCTCCCACTTAGTTACTACATATGGCTAATGGAATTTACATAATTTTTTATATTTATCTTTTTAAGTCAGCATCCATACTATACCTATTGATTTGTTTGCAAAAAAAAAATCTCAGGATAGAATTATCCCTCTTGCTATTATCAATCTTCAGATTAGTTTGGAACAAGTCTTCAAAGTCTTCTATCCTGTGGTTCTTGACAATTTTTGAAGATATTATTATATACTTTTAAATAATTCATTAGCCTCTTACAACTATGAAGAATGATGAAAGGCCATATTTACAGTTTTATTCATTTAATATAATATTTTAAAGGTAACTCATGCACAATCATTTATTTCAAATTTTTACAAGAATTCACTCGCATTTTTCAGTTTTAGTAAAAACTTTAAAAATGTGAGTGCTATAAACAATAAAGAATCATCAAAATCTGAAAATAAGTCATCACTTTATCATAGAAACACTTGTGTGAGAATACTTACGGCTCCCAGCAATTCACTTATTACTTTTTATAGCTCATAAAATAGTCTGTAGCAGAAAGTAGTGCTCTCTTTGTTTTAATTTTTTAAAGTACTGGTATGGGACACCAAGTAGGGTGGTAGGGTAATGCAGAGTAGTGAGCAAACAAATTTATATTAAGCTGTTCACTGAAACTTTTTCTCTAAACACAAAATTAAAAAAAGGAAAGTTTTTTAATGGAAACTTACCCATAAGTGAGAAACAAAGTAAGAGATATGTCGTTCTAATGGGCTACCATTAATAAATACTCTAACTGTCAGTAAACAGAAAGGGCATTGTAGATATTCCTCATCGTAATGCACCTGTAATTACGAATATAAAGTTATGCATCAGATCTGAGTGCAATATTTCACAATATAATAATTATTAAACTGAGTTTCCTTATTATTCACAATTCCGCCCATGGCTCATAGTAGTACCACCACACAAAAAATTGGTTAAAAACTATATATTATAGTACAAATATAAACATAATTGTATAGAATACTATATATAACTGACACAAACAAAAATCTTTCAACAACTTGATCAGTTTTAAAAAAAATTAGACATGACAACATTTTCATACATTTTAATCTTCAAACCCCCCACTGCCAATGAGATGTAAGAATGATTTCACCCTATACCAAAAAAAAAGATCATTTGGGGTGAACAACCCAAAATTGGTTGGGGTTGTTGGGGGAACAACCCCATCAGTATTTCCACTTTTAAAAGCATTCCTATAAATCTTTTCTTAGGGTGTTACTAATCTCTCACATTTACCTGGATTTCTTCAACTAATTCAAATTGGTTCCCTTTCAGAGAAAATTTCAATTTAGAAAAACAAGTAGAAGTTGCCAGAGGTTAAATCAGGAGAATAAGGATTGCAGAAGCACAGGAAACCAGTCAAAAAGTTCCAAAAAACACAAGATGAGTTGGTGCATTGTCGTGATGGAGGACCCAATTCTTGTCTCTCTAGAATGCAGGCTTTTTCTCTGCACATTTTTGCACAGATACTAATGACACTTTTACAGTATTCCTGGTTGACTGTCTGCCCTCTTTAGGCAAATTCATGTGTATGATATCCAGACTCAAAGAAAATCACCAACATTGTCTTAACATTCAATCGACTTTGTCATGCTTTTTTTTGGTTGTGGCGAACTCGGACCCTTTCATTGCGATGACTGTGTGTTTGTTTCTGGTTCATACCAATAAATCTGTGATTCGTCACCTGTAATTACCCTATTTAACAAATCTGGGTCATTTTTGATCCAATTAATTAGTTCTTGGGACATCTCAAGTTGGTGTAGTTTCTGATGATCTGACAACAATTTTGGAATGAATTTCATAGACACTTGACAGTTGTTCAAATCTTGAATTAAAATTTACTGAACTGCGTAGAAACTTCAATTCAGTTCATCAGCCATTTCGCTAATTGCAAGTCTTCAGTCAGAGTGTTCTAATCATGAAAATTCCATTTGACCAGCTCAAACATTTATCTCCGAAACAATCTCTTTACAAACAAAATGCGACACAAACTTATTGTGTTTTTTCACCCATTTTGCAAAATCAATAATCTGCTGGAATGGAAAAATGTCTTCACTCAGCAGGATGCCACTTGCTACTAAACAAAGAAATTTTGATCATTTCAGCACACCTACCTTTTTGCATGCATGCACATGTGCACACACACCTTCACATTTTGGATGCTAATATTTAAAAGTAAAAATAAAGAATACTACTTTTTATCAGTATTCTTGCTTCTTAACTCTATGATACAGATAACCTTTTTCTAAACACCTGGTCATTTCTATAACTGCTTTTCAATGTACATTTCATTGAAAGAGAATTTAAAAAAAAAAATTGATTTGGTGATTACAGATGTTTACTTTTGTATTCAGCAGATTCTTTTGTGAATTTTGATCAGATTACTAAATAGAAAATTGGAGGAAATGGTTATCGAAGATCAATATGGATTCAGAAATGAAAGAAGCACAAGCTATGCAATAGGCCAATAATAACTGTAGGTAGAAAGTATAAACGGCAATAAAGGAATTAATATGCTCTTTATAGATTAGGAAAAAGCCTTTGATTAGGGCTAATGCAATAAACTAATGGAAATATTAAAAACCTAATGAGTAAATTGAAAAGATAGAAGATTAATTAAAGAATTGTACCTCAACCAGAAAAGAGGAATAAGGTATGTGTGCTGCTTATCCCTAAAATTGTTTAATATGCGTTTTGAAGATGAGCACAACATGATAGAATGAAAAAAAAAAAATAGATTGTATAAGATTCACAGCTGATATGGTGTTTTTAGATGAATCACAGTATATTAAACAGATGATTTCAAATCAGAAGACATTGTAATAGAATGTAATGTGAAAATGAATATTAGGAAAACAAGAGTAATTAGAAAAGAGATAATAAATCAATGAATATCTATAAAAAAAAAGAACTCAATAAGTAAACAAAATAAAAATGAGAATTGTAATGGATCAGGATATTGAGAGATTGACAACTTAAAATGTTTAATGTAATTACAATTTATTACTTTAAGAACATAAATAAAATAAGAAAAATCAATAATAACAATGACAATAAGAATAATAAACAACTCACAATAGTAATCAGAATAACAATAATGACAACAGCAAACAATAATAATAAATATCAATAATAAGCAAATAATAATCATAGTAATCACAACCACAACAATGATAATAATTAACAGTAATTACATACAAAACATAATTTAAAGTAATCGACATCAGGATCTATTTACAGGTAGTTGTTAAATATAGAAAACCGGAATTCAGTCCCAATGACAAAATACATTAGCATGGCCGCTAATCTTAATACTTTTAACCACTAGTATTTTAATAACACCAATAGTACAATAGATAAGATGAGTATAAGGTTCTTTCAATGTAAATACCATTGCTGTTCACAAATAAAACTACCCTAACAATTTACGAATGTAATTTAGTACATTATCTCTTTTAATTATATAACAGTAACTCACCAAACCACTTCTTGTTTTCATTATAACTGGAATTACTTGTGATGTCACCTTAATCGTGTCAAACTTGTATGTACTAGAAATTCGCTCCTTCACTGATCTCCTTGCAGAATACTCTCGCTTCAAACTCTCATAAGAACACATCAGTTAGAACTCTCTTGCAGAACTGATTTCATATCATCTTCCCTGGAGTATTCATACTCCTATCTTCTTGACCTGCAGGACCAGACCCTGGTTGAGCACGAGAATGATTGACTGAGCCCTTTAACTTTTCCATGCATTCCTACTTTGGGTCCAGTAACTCTTCTCACAGAACATCTGTTAAGGTGTGTCAGTGAGCAGTATTACAAAGGACGATTGTTAAACGTATCTGTAAGCTTTACTAAAAGGATTTCTTTTTGCCCATTTCTGGATTATTATTATATTCCCATTATTATATTTTCTACCTAATTGGCAGGAATCCGTTACTCGGTCCATTATATTGGTTTTGTTACAATATTTGAATCAACTGCACCAATCAGAGAATAAGTAAATTACTAACTTTATTCCCAAATTAATTTTTTTTTTTTTTTTTATTAAAAAGAAAAAAAAAGTTTAGCAAATTAATTCCTTTACTGCTATATATCTCTTGCCAACAATTCTTATTAGCCTATTAGCATATATGTTAAATGTAAGATTCTACAATTTGAAATATGCATTTCAATGAAACGCTAAACTGAGGTCATTTTGCTTTTTGTTCATTATGTTTAGAAGACATTGCATTTTAAATACTGCTTGTATCTCTACACCCACAGATCGGAAATATTTTTCATTATGTATCAACACTTCTATATAGGAGTATACAGGTTAAAAGAAAAATAGATTGTCTTACCGTACATTTTTTCATACATAATAAAAATATTCTTTATATTACAAAATTTTAATAAAATAATTAAACAAATGAAAATTCTTACTTCATAGAAGTGATCAATCACAACAGATCTTTCTGAAGATCTAAATCGACAAATCATACATTCGTAAGGTAATTCTAATTCATTATGAATTTTATGCATATGAAGAATCAATGTTGTCCGATCTTTAAATTTTTCTTCACATATTAAACATATAAATTTTGGTTTCACATGTACCTGGAAAAGAGAGAAAATCATTTATAAATGAAGAGCTTAAACCAAATATAAAAGAATTTACATAATAGGAGTGTTATTATCTTGTAAAATTTTAGATGTGAATATTTAAAGCTGTTTGTACAGTGTTTATAAAACTATTGTTAATTATTCCAAATAATACAGGACTATTTTTAGTACCTGAAAACAATATTTTACCAAATTATTGAAATATAATTATTTCTTTAATAATATCAATCAATGAGTTCACCGGAGCAATAAAATACAAGAATATTATAAAAAAGCAAGAATTCCTACGTTAATAGCACTATTACAAGGAAATGTTTTCAGAGGTAATTTTAATCATCAATTCTTTTCCTAAATAAGATTGGATTTTAAAAATACAAAATTTCAACATTATTGAAATAATTCATTTTTCAGTTTAAAATACTTCACATTAGCTGTTATCATTCTAGAGCTATTTGTTAAGAGGGATTAAATTAATGCTATCATGAGCTGTTTCTAAAACTAAAAGACAATGGTGTTTTTATAAACAAATTAATAGTATTTTAAAATAGAAATATAACACAATCAAACATTCCATATTTTTCATTATACGGCTACACAATAAATAGTTCAATTAAGCCCTTCTAAGATAGCTAGATAACTCGATTTGCAAGGATTTATAGTCCATATGGTATACAAGCCAGTGCTGTGATGAAAGTTTTTAATATCCATATATGAAAATATCCATATAATTAACCCATATATCCAAATAAAAAAATGTCAAAATCAATCTAAAGGTCTTGCTAAATGGATCATAAAGAGAATTATTAGGGATTCTCCCAAGCACCAAAAAAAGGTTCAAAATTATTCAAAATGACAAGAAAATTTTATTTAGGTAACACTGGTCAACATGATTTTTGTCTCTTGAGTACCAATACATGTACTTAATGCAGTTTTTTTATCCTGTTTTGAAATATGAATTTGGAATTTCTCCATCATTCAGTTTTTTTTTATATTTTTTTTCATCAATTTGTCCAATGTCAAGTTTAAGTTCTTAGAGCATTGTAAATAGGATATAATCAAATGAGCTAACTCAAACGGTAATGTTGCTACTGTTGTACAGGTTCAGAATGTGTATAAACATGATCTATGAGGTGCTGCACAAAAGTTCAGGGAATTTGAATTATGCGGCTGAACCATTGCTGATACGACCTGCTGCCGCTACATGTGGCTAACAGTACTCTTTGTGAATCAGTGTTCCAACAGCTGTGACGGTGAGAGGCTACATTGTTGACTTTTGTGCGGTTGTGTAACATTGTTTTACTGCTTCGGCCAAGTTCTAAATGGCAGATTTTAAAGAGCAAAGAACCTGCATCAAATTTTGCTTCATGCTTAAAAAAACTGGTGCAGAAACCCATTGCATGCTTGTGGAAGCATTTGGTGACAATGCTATGAGTAAAAGTAAAACTTTTTTGTGGTACAAACGATTCAAAGATGGACGAATGACAGTCGATGACGATGAGTGTTCAGGCAGACCATCAACAGGGGCAACACCGGAAAACATAGCGAAAGTGCGAGAGGCTATCTTTGCAGATCATAGACAAACAATCCATGATGTTTGTGCAATAGTACAAATGCCATATGGGTCCGTACAATGCATCTTGTTGGACAATTTGAACGTGAGATGCATTGCTACAAAATTCGTACAGAGTCTGTTGAACAGCGACCAGAAACAAAATCGCATAGCTGTCTGTAGTGAACTGAAAAATTCAGAAAGAGATGACCCTAACTTCATCTCCAACATTATAACCGGTGATGAGACATGGGTGTATGGGTATGACCCTGAAACTAAGCAGCAGTTGTTGCAGTGGAAGTCGCCAAGTTCACTGTGCCAAAAAAAGCATGCCAAGTTCGCAGCAATGTGAAGGCCATGATGATTGCTTTTTTCAACATCAAAACCATCATCCATAAGGAATTTGTTCCTCTTGGTCAAACTGTCAATGGGATGTTCTATTGTGAAGTTTTGAAGCAGTTATGTGAAAGCATTAGGCGCAAACGTTCAGATCTGTGGGGTAACAACAGCTGGGTTCTGCACCATGACAACACGCCTGCGCACACATCGCTAGCCATTTGGAATTTTTAGCTTCCAAAAAGACTGTAGTGATTCCCCACCCACCCTATTCGCCTGATCTTGCCCCATCCGACTTTTTTCTCTTTCCGAAAATAAAATTTCAATTGAAAGGCTGTCGTTTTAACATAATTGAGCAGATTCAGGAAGAAACACAGAATGTGCTTCAAACACTTACATCTGCAGACTTCCAGGGATGCATGGGATCATGGAAAAAACGCTGGAAACGCTGTATCAATGCCCAAGGAGAGTACTTTGAAGGAGACAGTGGAAATAAAAAGTTATGGTAAGCTATTTTATTTTTATGGTAAAATTCCCCGAACTTTTGGGTAGCACCTCGTAGTTAGCACATATTCATCAGAATGATGTAAGTTGCGAGATAGTAGTAAACCAGTAAACATGACATTGTGCGTGCTAGTAGTATGAAATGTTTACATTCTGCATCAATTTCTGTGGTTCGTTATTTAATGTATTCTGTTTTTGAAAGCTGGAACATCCAAGGGAAAACCTATTTTTAACCCCTCCCCTCTTTCACCATCTATTTTTAGCAAAATCCACTCTTTTATTAATAAATTTCTCAATAAATGCATATTCATCATCAGAAACATACGTTTGCATTCTGCATCAATAGTCGTAGTTGATTATTTAATGAATATATATTTTTGCATTCATCTCAACCCCTCTTTCATCATATATTTTTTCAGTAAATTCATTCTTTTACTAAAACACTTTTCATTAAATGGATAAAAATCATCGGAAACATACCTTTACATTCTGCATCAATTTCCATGGTTCATCATTTAACATAATTTATTATAACATCTAATATAGACTGTTAATGACATCATCATCATCATTAGTCGGGACTCCCCAGCTGCAATCTTAGACGACATATTAATGTATTTAAAGTTAGGTAATTGGAATCCCGACCACAAAAATGTTTCGTTTAAAGCAACAAAATACAGTAAATTTATCGATGAAACAGTTTATTCTTGTAGGTCAATCACAGTTTTGCACATGCGCAAAAGATTACATTGTGCATAACGTATTAGTGACAACATAAATATGTTAAATATGAAAAAAAAATCTATCTTAATCAGAGGGCAATAAAAATGATGAATTTAGAACGAGTAAAATCATCAAACGATTTTAACCTAGCTGACCCTTTATTGTTCTTGTATATAAATTTATCTCATAATAATATGATTTAATTACATTCTTAGATAACATACAAGATGACACTGAAAACTTATATAAACAATTTACTCCTGCTGAATTTGCGATCGAATAAACACTGTGAATGTGATAAACGTATTTTGTTTCTTCCGGTAAAAGACTTTTTACAAACGTTAAAGTGGAAAAAATAAAACTTTTTATCTAAAATACATCATCCATTAATACTGCTTTTGATAAGATAAGTGAACAGTTTTTCAATTGAAAAACAAGCTGAAAAAATGTATCTGTTTGTGGTTTGTTGTTGCATATCAGTACAAATGAAAATAAAAAAAAACAAGCTTTAGATGAATTTGAATTTAAACAAACGTGGAATGTTAAGATAAAAATCATACAGATGTTTATGAATTTTTAATGTTTATGAAAAATAAGGTATTTAATGCCATAACATTTCAAGCGAAAAAATATAAAGTAAACAATTCTTGTTGTAGCTGAAATGAAGAAATGCATACGTGATGAATGTGTTTTAGCTGATGTGAATTTACATAGCAGGTATGGGCTTAATGTTTGTGGAAAATCAAACTGATTTGAAAAAAAACAATATTTAGAAGCGTATGATAAAATTAATGAATCTTTCGAAGAATAAACTTTTTACAATGGGTAGTGGATGAATAAAATATTAAGATTTGATATTTTGATAACCGAATTTGATCCGCTTTATGGTAGAAATAGTTCATATTTACCATTACCAAAAGATTTAAGTAAGAAAAAAATTGTAATTGATGTAAAAATCGATGATCAGAAATGTTACTTATGGTAACATTTTAGTCTTATCTATTCGCTGCGAAGGAATTATCAGGTTTCATTCTATAAAAAATTTGAAAATTGTTTAAACATAAAAGGAATCAAGTATCCTCTTTGCATTAAAGATATCAATAAATTTGAAGCTCAAAACCCCGATATTGGTTTAAATGTGTTATGCTATGATGACGATGAATCATTTAATTTTAAAAATGTATATTTAAAAGATGTGAATAATAATAAAAAAACTGTGGTTTGGTTGTTATTATTAACCGATCTTATACTAAATCGATCTCATTACACCCTAATAAATACGGAAGACGGATATAACGATTTATCAAGACTATTGGGTGATATGAATAAAGTTGTAGAAAATCTAAATATCTTGTATTGTTTTAAATCTCAAAGTTATAAAACTGAAGCGAAAAGATTCAAAATACATATTGGATATTGTTAACAGGGAAAGATTCAGAGAATTAGAATGCCAAAAGAATTGATTGGCAACAAAGAACAGAAATGCGATAATATATTAAGGTATACAAATCAATCTTCAACGCTACGTGTGTCTTTTGTTATATACACTGATTTTGAATTGTTTATCATTCCAAATCATATCACGAATCCTAAACTTGCCACTAGTTATACAATTAAAACAGACCCATAAACCTTCCGGTTATTGTTGTTATAATCAATGAAAAAGATTCGGTTGTAAAAAAAAAACTGTAGAGAGCTCATACAGATGATGATAGTGTTGTCCAAAAATTTCTTGATATGTAAAAAATATGACTATTTTGAAGAGGAATTATTAACCGAAAAAGTCTTAACTATGACCGCAGAAGATGATGAGAAAATTTCAACTAGGCACTAAATGCATTATATAGGGTGGCTAGACTGAGATTGAGAATAGTGTTGAGATACCGTTCTTACACTAGCAATGAATTTATTGAAATGGCAAATGAAAACTTCAACTTACACTGTAAACGTGTAATGTATGTACCAGTCGTATTCCAAAACTTGCGGGCATACAATTCACATCACATTGTATTGGCGATGGACAAGTCGAAGTAAAAAGAAAATAAATTTGAAATTTCTTGTATACAAACACTAGTGAAAAACTTATATCGAAAACCCTCAAGAATAAAATATCGTATCGATTTATAGATTCATATTAATTTTTTTTTTTTGTTTGATCAATTGGTACAAAAATTATTTGTTGCTAGTGAATCAATGACACCTTACCAAATAGGATATTCATTGTTTAAAACAACTTAAACACAGTTTCGAAGTGATATAAAAAAATGATGAAAAAGTTAGTTTTTATATGTTCAATCTTTTAATTCAACAAAAAGACGTTTATCCCGATACGTATATTAAATCGGCTTCTGTTTTCAATGAAACACAACTGCTGCCTGTCGAAGAGTTTTATAATGATTTAAAGAGAAAAACAATTCTGAATCAGATTATAAACATGTGCAAAACATTTGGAATCGTTTTAAAATTAACATGCTCAGTGAATATCATGACTTCTATATGAAATTGGGCATCATATGCTGTTGGCTGTTGTATTTGAAAATTTTCGTAACAAAATGATCACAATTAACGATTTAGATCAATGTCATTATCTTTCTGCAGCACATTTATCATGGTATGCAGCTTTAAAAGGCACATAAGTGGAATTAGAACTGGTTACAGATCCTAATGTGAATTTGATTTTGGAAAAAGTTATTCACAGAAGTTTATGCTCTGGCTAATGATCCGCAAATAAGTAATTATGATGAAAACTAACTAAGTGATTAAATATCACAGTGATTAATCACAGTGATTAAATATTACGATCTTCAATCTCTTGCCGGCCTTTCCCTTTTTGCCGGCCTCCGTAGCCGAGTGGTAGCGTCTCGGCTTTTCATCCGGAAGGTCCCGGGTTCGAATCCCGGTCAG
>JAAAKQ030511755.1:0-19632 GCA_010016005.3 Zanna intricata
AGTAATTATCTAATAATGCCATATATATATTATCTAATTTGTTGTGAAAAACACTACTTATATATGAATAAATAGATTAGTTTTTTTTATCAAAAAACTTTATTTATGTGAGTACTATTTATTGTTGGCAAGAAAAAATTTTGTGGCTCTTTAAAAACTTTGAAATTTTGTAAATTGTAATTTTTGACTCTTCCGACTCAAAAGGTTGTCGACCCCTGGCCTAAACCAATAAAATGAGTATTAATAACAATATGTGATGGTGTTAAACTCCTGTCTTTCAAATTAAATAGTACATTTCTAAAACTAACCACTAAGTATTTATAATTTAATCTGAAATATATCTTAAATAAAGTTTTTTATCATCTAAGTTTTGGTATTTAATACCTGGAGCCTTTAAAATCTTCATCTGAACCATCATCATCTTCACTACTGACATCAAGGCTATTGAGACGCCTTTGTTTCTTGCGACCACCAGATAATGTGTTGTGTCCTTTAGGTACAACTCGTGGAACTTCCTCCTCTTCTTCATCGTAATCCTCATCCTCTTCATCTTCTTTAACTTCTTCCTCTTTTTCACCATTTTCAAGTTTGGTTTTATCATCTTTTATAGCAGTCTCCTTTTCATCTACTTCATTTTTAGTCTCCACACCATTTGTTTTAATATCCTAAAAAAAAAAAATTGTTAATTATTTTTCATTTGTTTCAGAGAAACCGACTTCTATGGTCATTATGTATTTATTTTAGGTGCTACATCATTATGATTTAATAATTTGACACTAATAGTCATAGTTATTAATAAGTACCAACAAAATATAATAAAATAGTGCCCAAATGTTGCTAAATTTATATTTATAACAGATAAATTAAATGTTATTTTGGTCAATGGCATTTTATTAACCTCCACCTACCAACGGAAAAGACATAGAATGTCTAATTCCCTTAGACATTCTATGAGTTGCAACATCATTAGAATATAAGGAAGCATGATTCATCAGTTCATCTAGAACAGCGTTTCTCTACCTGGAGGTTGTGAAATTGGCCTAAAACTTTACATGTAAACAATAATGAAATCACTTATAAAAAAAATTTATTATAAATATTTTATTTACATTTATAAGTACATATGTAAAAAAATAAATTAATGAGATGGGTTGCATTTTTCAATGAGTTTCTCTGCATGTGGATCTATGTTAAAAACATGCAAAAGCAAATTTCTTTCAAGTAATAAAAGATGATTCCTATATTTACTTTTTAGCACAACCACAGAGAAAAGAAGGAAAGGAATTAATATTTTTAATGATCTGTGACTAAATTTCCATATTCATTTTGATGAGCAAGCCAAGACGTATCTAAATATTTGGATGTCAATTGTAGTTGTAATGTTTTATCGATAGACATTTTGATGAGCTGGTCATGAATCTAAATGGTAACTTAGCAGCTGGAACATTTCACTGAATAGATTCAGTACCCATCTCACTGAAAAATCACTTTTATCTTCTGAAAACCCTCTGCCAGCTGAATTTTTAGCTCATGCAAATGCATCTTCATACTCTCCAAACTGTTGTAAATAACAGTGTATTCTTCAACCAAATTTTTCTCATTATAATTAGAAGTGAATGTAAACATAAAAATGTTTGCTTTGTTGGTGAATAATCCAGATACAAGCTTCTTAATGAAAGCACAAACTTTATCTATCATTAACAAAATGTTTTTATCACATCCTTGTAAATTCAATTTATTTAAATGCAAAAATATATCAGCTAAGTAAGCCAACAGCAACATATACTCATTAATCTCTAAAAAAAAATTGAGAATGGTGTTTGTTTATCCTGGAAAAATATTATTAATTCATCTTGCAAGTCCAATAAGCCTCTTGTTTTTCTTTTTCTGTTTAGGCTCCAGCACTACCGTAAGGTATTACTTCAGAGGATGAATGAATGTAAATGAAGTAGTTTTATACAATCTCAGGTCAACCACTACTGAGAGGTGTGGTTAATTGAAACCCAACCATCAAAGAACATCACAATCTAGTATTCAAATCTGTATAAAAGTAAGGTATCTGTATAAAGTATAAGTATCTATATAAAACCTTTATTAGAATTTGAATCTTAGAACTCTCGACTTCGAAATCAGTTGATTTGTGATGTTGTGTTAACCACTACACTGGTGGGCTAAATCCAATAATCTTTTTTTTTTTAACCTCTGGAACCACCATTAGGTATATCTTCAGAGGATGAGATGAATGAGTTGTAGCGTGTGAAAGATGCCATGCCTGACCGGGATTCGAACTGGGACCTCCGGATGAAAGGCCAAGACGCTACCACTTGTGCCAAAATCCAATAACCTGGTAACACTTTTCCCCATAACTATCTGACTTCGGTATGAAAAAGAAGAGATTATTTTTTTTGTCCATTTCATAACATAATTTAGCAAAGAGCCTATTCTGTAATGGTAGATTTTTAATAAAATTAACTATTTTTACAGGTTTACAAAGTATTTATCTGATATTTTCTAGCATATTTTTTTTGGTTGAAAACAGCATGTCTGAGAATGAAGCAGCAGTATGTTTATTCCACCCTTCGTAAAAGATGATTTTTTAATTTTTCCAGACATCTACAGTTCTTTCATATTAGCACATTTTCAAAATCACTACTTACTGCAATACATTTTGTCAATCTATGTTATAGTTTTTAAAGCTTCATCCTAAATTAATTTTTTCATACTTTTTTTAATATGAATTTAAACTTTTATAAAACACACACAAAATTGTATAATAAAATAAAATGTTTTTAGTCAGTTTTGTGATTGATGTTACTTTCACACTGATGTCATGTGTTATTGCTGTGTTTCTGTTTAACAATGTTCAAATGTGTTAAGATGCAATTCTTTTAGATGTACACATAGAATGGATTTGTTATTTGTATCTATGAGGTTAGGTAACTTTTTACTATATTGCTGTAGAAGGCTTTTAATTGTTGATTTATTTTTATTTAAAACTGGATCCTGTTTGATCAAGTAGATCATTGGGCAATCACTTTATTTTATTTAACCAGGAGGTATTAAGTCTGTTATTATTAAGGCTAATTGAATGCTACTTATTTTTTGTTTATCAATGTTAATATGATATATTTCTTGGTTCGTTTATCTTTGTTTTTACGTGGGTTGTGATATTATTACATTTTTTATAAATACACCCTACATGTTTTTTTTTGAGAAAGCGATTGAAGGTTTTAAAAATTACATGGAAAAAATAAGAGATTTTGTCAACAATACAACAAAAAATAGATAATAAAAGATTCATCTAGATTTAGGCAGTTTGGCTGCTAGAATGTTTGAAAGAAAAAATGTACCATACTTTATGATAAAGAATACCTAAGAAAATGTCATATTGGGATAAGAAACAAATACATAAGCAACAGATGGTTGGCAAACATCTTTCCCTCATCTTTTTTTAAGAATAGAAAACAATGAAGAGTTATGTGAATATAATACAGAAATATTATGAAAACATGAAAGAAAGTAAATAAACATTGATCCATGCTTAAAAAAAAATGTGTTTTGGAAAAATTAATAGCTCAAGTGTAATATAATTGGTTTCTGCTTAAAAAACTGAAGAAAAGCTACTTCCAATACATTTCTTTAAAATCTCTTGGATGATAATAGTTAAGCAAATAAAGTACTAAGGATCATGGAAGAAATTTAATAAAATAAAAATTAGGTTTTCTTGTTCTGAAAAAAAAGGTAATGTGTAATTGGTTTTGTGAGAACAATATTTATGGTACCCCACAGGAAAGATTACAGGTTTTTTTTTAAGCAATTCCGGTTTTTAAAAAGCACTTCTGTTTCTTTTTAATTCTAGAAGTCTTTACTTCTTAGTTTTATATTCTTTATTTTCAACAATTTTGTAACATATTTTAAAATCTTTTTTACTTCTTTAGCCTTCCAAAAGACCCATAAATCACTTTACTCCAAACAATTTTTTTTTATTTCAAAATTTTAACAGATTTCTTTATTGTACTTCTTTATTGCGCTTCTAGTTTGTACAACTCAGCTTTCAATATCTTCTTTACTGTGTCCATCCTTGGTAATTTTAAGATTCTGTAACATTAGGTTTTTTGTGTTCTATATAATAATGTAATATAAATAATTATGTAGTTACTTTACTCATAGTATACTTTACTTCTTATTACCCTTATCTGTTACATTTAATTACTCTGATTTAGTTTCAACCCTAACACACTAAATCTATATCCCTTTTTCTTCACTTATTTTAGGCATGATCTTACATAAATAACAACATTTCCTTTCTTTCTACATTATAAAGTCCTTTTTAAAGGTAAGATAAATGCCCTTTACGTGCTTAATTCATTTTCAACCTGACTTCTAAAATTAATTTTAGAGCTAAAATTGTTTCTTCAAGTTCATATGCTTTTTCTGAAAACTGCATGAAAACTGGTCTTCATCTAGCACACCTTCAATCTCTGTATCTGTTATTCTACTTTGTGATCTAAAAGCATGAGATCTTATAATATACTGGTTTTCATTTATTTGTTCTTGCAGTGAGATCTAAGGATACTTAAGTCTTGTAAAGTGCCAATGGTAATGTGTACAGCTCTACTAATCCCAGATAGTACAGTGACTCTAGTGGTGTATCATTAATTCTGGTTTTAATCTTTCACAATTCTGATCAAAGAATAGTCTCCTTTGAAATTATAAATCTCTTTTTCCTGCTTTAGCATTTATGCAGAGTTTATTTTCTTCATCTGAAAATTATTTCTTCTTTGTGTATGTGCTATTTATCAGCTCGTTCTTCTCTCCTGAACACTGGTCTTTTATCAGGAACTTTGATAATGCATTCTGATTTAAGTTTCTAAGTTTTCTCTTCAGTATCCAACAAGCCACATTTGTTTTCTGTAACAGTAGAATTTTATTTTCTGAATCAGTACATCTTTCCTTAAACCAAATCTTTTACCATTTTGCTCTGTTTAATAATTCTTATATTTTGATACACTTTTCTGCCTTAATCATCATTTGTGTTCTTTACAGTTCTAATTTTTTTCTTGATAGCTTTAAAAAACCCAATTGTTACTTTTCAAACAAGTTTCTTCCTCTAACTTTTATTTATTATTTACCAGATAATTATTTGTTATAAAATTTGACTACTTTGTGATAACTTCTGGGTGTGAACCTGAGTGTTCAAATGTCATGTTGCAGTATTTCTTTTTAGTTTGATTGTGTCTGATCTTCTTGTCCTAGCTTTTCCTTTAGCTTCTTAAACTTTAATCTACACTTCACCATAGTTAAACTGCAACCAGAATTAATATCAATCCTGGTAATGATTTTTGTTTTATTTTTATAAAGAATAAATGGAACAAGTATTTTTTTTTTTTTAGAAGTTACAGAACCTATCCGAATATAAGCTATACTTTGTAGGGTCAGAGTTAATGGATAAATTAGCATATGGCATTTGTACTTAATAAAAATATCTTATAAAAAGGCAATAGCAGTTTTTAATTGAAAAATAACTTTACTCTTGACGAATACCTTTCTCTCTGAAGGAGGGTTAGGAGGTCACTTCATTCAAAGAGCACTTTTTCCATTAGACTTGTCCAATTATCAGACAAGAAAAGCCAAATCAGTCTAGAGGCTTTTCAGGATCCACAGAGCAATAATGGGGAAGAAGGATCAAGGCTAAGGAGTAGAGATTGATAGTGAAAAGGGAAATCTGATTATCAGGGTAGATCAGGGATGGCATTTCCTAGTTTCCTATAATTATGTGACCTCATCCCATATCTATTGTCATGATTTTTAAAAAAGTGTGTTGTTGCCAATTTCTAGTTTACACTTGACATAACCCAGCGGGTTGGTCTAGTGGTTAACGCGACATTGCAAATCAGCTGATTTCGAAGTCAAGAGTTCTAAGGTTCAAATTCTAGTAAAGATAAACATTTTTATACAGATTTGTGTACTAGATCATGGATACCGGTGTTCTTTGGTGGTTGGGTTTCAATTAACCACACTTCTCAGGAGTGGTCAACCTGAGATTGTACAAGACTTCACCTCATTCACATTTATCCTCGGAAGTAATACCTTATGGTAGTTCCGGAGGCTAAACAGATCAAGATAATAGTTTACACTTGACACAAATTTCTGAAAGACTAATTCCTTCCACATTTTTCTGGCCTATACTTTCCAACTGTTTTGCCTTCCATCCCATCCTCTTTTCATGTCATTCCATCCTCTGCTACTCCTTTTATATATATATATATATATATATATATATATATATATATATAATTAAATAATCTACATTTCATATGACCTTATGTGAAATATAACATAAAAATCTAGAAAAGGAGCAAATAAATGAAATAAAATTTTTTATTCAGATTAATAATAAATTATGTACATCATATCATATAATTGATAGGTATACTACTTCAGACAGAAAAAGGAACTGCTGTAGTAACTGCTGCGGTGAAATCTGATCAAAACAAGCAGCACCACAAAATAAAGAATTTTAAGATAAATTGTTTAACAGAGTTAAAAAAAAAGAAAGAATTATAACATTCATATCAATGAATAAAAATGGTAAATACACAAAAATAGTACTGGTAACAATGAAAACTGACTTTTTATGTGCCTATATGTTAAACAAAGAAGAAGCAAAGTCAGCTTATTTATTTTTAAAAAATTTTTATTATTTAAAAAAAATAAATTTAAATATTTTATATTTTAAAATAAATATTTAAAAAAATATATAATATATATTTTAAGTGAAAAATGTCTTTACTCTTGACAAATACCTTTCTCTCTGAAGGAGGGTTAGGAGGTCACTTCATTCAAAAAGCACTTTTGTGCTTTTATTTATATATATATATATATATATATATATATATATCATAACAGAATCTAATTACGCTCCATTAAACTTCTGACTGTCTGTATATCATGTTTAGAAATTAATAACGTGTAGTTACAATTTCCACAACAAGTTAACATAACAATGTAATGGATTTCTTGACAGGAGAATAATTAATTTGTTGCTTAACACTATCTTTCTTTTTAAACACCCATGCAGCAATTGGAACCACTGTTAGGTATTTCATCAGACGCTGTGCAGTATTGCGGTAGCAGATTATCCTACCCCCCCCCCCCCCAAGCTTGGGTCCAGTAACTGGACCCCCCCATCGGGGTCTCCCCAGCCTCACTGAAGCATCCCGACCCTCCGCTTGTGCAGTGCCATGATGCCGCTCCTCTGGGGAGTTACCCTTCCTGTCCCAACCCCTAACCTTACCAAGGGCCAAATGTGCACTTCGAACCCACTCCCACCATGTTCTAAACACTTTCCATCTCAGTCTTTCTTATGACAAGACTGTGATGCATAAATAACATGAGGTACAAGAAGCATTACTCATACAATTACTTTCCTTAATCGTTATGCTATTCTTCATACAGCCAGTTCTTACAGTGAGCAGAGTGGTTGCAGAGCATTCATATCTGGATTTTTGTAGGTTTGATATTCAAATGTATAACAGTATATCTGACACAGAGTAGAAGTACGAACCACCTATACTTAACACTTCCCTTAAGTCTGACATGAATTGGCTGTGCTAATTTCATGTCACTTATATTTATATCAAGTACAACCAATTTTTTGATGGCATTTAACATACTTGCCACAAAAATCATGCATGCTATTACAATTAATTTAACTTATTAATGAGAATATCAATTAAATATAAGGATCAGGATGATTCAGGAAAACATTCAAACAAACATATGCCTGAAAATCTTTTTAATCGAGTTACAACTAATGAAAAATTTTGTCTGCATTTCAATTCCCTTGGTGAAATGAGGTCATCCTGAAATTTTTAAGGCACCATATAAGAGGTAAACTTGGTTTCTTATATTTTTTAACCTGAAAAATATATAAGTACCAAATAAAATAGGTCCCAGAGCTTTATCTTCCATAGAAGATACACACTGGATGATATCCAATGTAAAATGCAAAAATTCTGTGAAGAAAACTTTTTTAGGTTTGAACTACAATAACCTTGTCAATAAGTGTGTAAATGGTATTACATAAACATGTAGAAAATTTTATTCTGATAAAATTAATGTATTTAAGTCTATGAAAAACAAAACAAAAAAAAAATCAAATTTTATTATAAAAACAAAACAGAACAAAACTTAATAGAAAAATGTTATGAATTTGTAAAAATTAAGAACAGATGTTTTTAATATAATAAATTTAGATATTTGAAAAATTAGGAGCAACAATAACTGTAAGCTTCAAAATTATTTGAAATACTACAAAATTAATTTGACTACTCATTGTTGTCATATAATTGTGGTAATATATTAATAGTTAATGTTAGACGGTTTAGTTGTTTTACATCATTTTGAATGTGTTTAATTACTTTTTGGAATCAATATGTAATGCTGTTGTATTTGTTGATATCTAATCTACATTTTCCTGTACTTACATTTTTCCAACTGAATCTGAATTTAAAAAAGTGAAATTCCTTTTTGAAATTCTTTGACCTGAAAGAATTCTCAGATAATATACTTATCTAGGGCAGAATATGCTGATGTTACTTTTATGTATGGCTTTTGCAATGGAAGTTCTCTAGCTGCAGTGGAAGAATACCTGAATGAATAGTTCAAAATGTAAAATATTTTGTAGAAATTTTAATAATCTTCATGAGAATGGTACAATTCTCAGCATTCATGTCTTTTCTGAACATGAACAGTACATGGGGATGAAAGAGAACATATTCTTCAGGTGGTAAAGCTTATTCCTACAATGACCACCTGAAGAATTTTTACATGACTAAACATTCCATTAAGTACAGTATGGAGTGTGGTGTCCATACTGTACACACATATGGATCCTTATGTTCAGAGAGTTCAACATCTCCAGCTTAGTGACCATGCCAGATGACTGCAGTTTTGTCAATGGGTTAATAATAATTGCCATTTAATTCTGTTGATAGTATTTTCAAATCAAGCTACTTCTTTTACCTAAAATTGTATAAACAACAAAGGAAAATCACATTGGTAATTTTAAGAAAACCCACATACTGTAATCAAATCAAATTTCCAGCAAATATTTTTTGGTGAAATCTGGTATAGCATGATTGATACCCAAATAGGAACTCTCATAATAGAATATGTCATGAGGTGAAAATTATCTGGAATTTTTAAACAATTAATTTCTTACAGCGCTTGAAAATTTCTCAATGGCAAAATGAATTGAAATGTACTATCAACTTGATGGAGCACCAACACATTTCATGTGTGAAGATATTTTTTGGATGAAAAATTGATAAATGGATTGGATGTAAAGGACCGGTAAATTGCCCACCTCAATCACAGGACCTTACTTCCTTAGAGTACTGTTTTAGAGGATGGATGAAATAAAAGGTATACAAGCAAAACGATAGACACATGTGATTCATCAAGTTCAACCCTTATATAATGCCTTAAAATTTATAGTATGACCTCATTCCACCGGGGAAATGAAATGGGGAAAATTTTTCACTAGCTGTAACTTGATAACAAACATTTTTGGACATATGTTTGTATGAATTTTTCCCTCATTTTATGCTCCAGATTCAATTCCAAATTATTTCCTTTTCCTCCTGAATCACCCTGGAAAAAAATTATATATATAATATCGATTACTGACTTACTGTTGTTTCACTAGTAGCATTATTGTCTGGAGCATTCACATTAGGATCAGAAGTAAGTTTCTCACTTCTAGATTCACCATGAACAGTAATCTTTTTTGTCGTACCTTTGGCATCCAGTTCATCCTAAAAAAATAAATATGCAACTGACTAAATACAATATTAACAAAGGCAACATTTATAAAGAAAAAAAAAATTAATTTCTATACTTCAGATCCATTAAATCCAACAAAAATCATATAACCTAACTTTAAAATTCCAAAATGTTACCTGTAGCAGATATGTGGATGTAAATGAGCCTTCTCATAAAATAATAAAAATAAATACAGTAAAATACCTATTCCTAGAAAATATTTTTATTGTAGCAAAAGGTCTCTTCACCTTAATTTCTTCTTTAGAAACTTTTTCCTCTTACCTTTATTTTTCTTTTTTCCAATTCATGATATACTATGAAAAAAATATCTTCTACGAAATAATCTAAAGCCCATAAAGTTAATAATAACTATTCTTAAACATTTTGTAAAACTCTGAATTGGGATAAGTCAAACAAAAGATTTTATCTAGGTGAATTGTAGAGCAAATTCTCTCTTTCATCACCTCTAGATTGTCTATTACAATAGAACTGCATTATTATATGACCTTCAGAAAAATTTAAATCCTCACTGAAATTAAAATTAAAGTTGGCTGTTGGATTTAGGTAATGATATAATTTTTTCCCTATCATAAACAACACAGTCTTGCTCACTAGGATGCTTGACTGCTGTTAAATTTTAAGTGTCATATGGTCATAGACTGACCAATGAATATTTTGTATAATTGCAAACTGTAGATGCTATGTAATGTAAATGAATGTCATCTGTCCAATCTCTAATTTTGATTATACAAACATCCATGCTAGACTAAATTGATAGTGTATTTAACAATATGCTACTACATTAGTCTCATTCCAAAATAATTACTTTTGATCTTGTGTTAATTTTTTTATATTCTACTTCTTTGCATATATTTAAATTCAATAACATCTCATTTACCTCACTTATATTAAGCATCATTTAAACAGACCATTAATTCATTTACCACATATACTAATCATTTGATTCATGTTTTACTGGAACATCTTGGGTTATCTAGAAGAAACTAAATGTTGGTATTCTGGATCTGTGTAATGTTAACTTATTTTTGTTCTAGTCATAGTTATTTATTGTTAAAATTACTAACATTTTAACTGTTATAAATAAATATATTACATTTATTAGGCACTTAATAATAGATGAGGAAATGTTGACTTGTGAAAAATGCCAAGCATGACTGAGATTTGAACATAGAACCTTTTGCATTAAAAACCGAGACTCTATCCATTTCTTGACATTACAAGAGTTCACAAGGTTGGCGACTTTTTATTATATTTTTACCATGATATGTTAAACAACTGAGCTCTAACAGATGGACTTAAATGTAAGATATTGTTTAAATTTCCAGATTACAATGATCATCTGGTCATTACTCACAAAGAAGGTAATAGCAGACATATTACTCTAACAGGATGAAAGACTCCACCTTGAAATATCCCTGTACATTAGAGGTGTCCTACAACGGACTCATGTTTGCTCATCAGCAAGTCATTAACAGGAATCTCACAGAGAAAGCCAAAACATTCAATGCTAAAGCGTTTTTCAACAGAAATTTCTTTCTGTTAATATGAAGCAAGTATTCCTTCAAAACAGCAGATACAACACATTCTATATCCAGCTTATCATGTTTCTACATCTAGAACTGGCAAACATCAAATGCCAGTTTAATTAAAATCATCTAACCATTAAAAAGATTCATCACTATGAAGCTCTCTTTAAGTTATGCTTTAAATTGCAGGCAACCACTAACGAGAATTAATCAGTCGTTCACTTAAAGGAAAAATTAGATACAAATTCACAAAGATCTTTTTTTACATCTTTGTGTGAAGTAATTCCTTATACAAACTATTCTACACATTTTGTTGTGCATCTATTCTAAGGGATTGGAACCTTTTTTAAAAGAAGGTATATAACCAAATGAAATAAGGACCAGTGTAAGCATTACCAATAATGTAGTTTACAGTAAGCTCTTGTCTGATAAAAAATCCAACTGATGCACTTGAATGCCAGTGACAAAGGAATGAATTAAAAAAAAAATTCCATTACAAAAACCTGCTTGAAGAGAAGCCCCATTCTTGATACTTAAATCTCTTAAACCTTGTGCGTTACTGTGATTGCATAATCTTTGAAATGTACATAATTTACTTCTGTTAATGTACCACAGAAAGAAAAAAAACTGAACATCAATGTATTCTTGAGCTCTAACTAATAACTGTGGCTGCTTCTGTTTAGTATGAGAGTTATGACTAAAAACACTAACATTTTTTAACTCTGGGAAAGAATGAAATGGATACTAAAGAAATGGTTGGATGGTGACTCTTTAAAAAGAAAATACTTATAACTGCACAAGACAGAATCACATGAACTTCTTTTAGTGGTTTTGTTATGATTTAAAATAGCAGTGATTAGACAATAGGACCTCAAAAGACTTTGAGGCTACAGAAACTTTAAAAGTACTGAAAACTGATTGATTTTCAACTTTAAAAAGGAAATGTATTAACATGAATAAAAAATAAAAAAGGATGTCATACTGTATTTTCAGGCTGTGAATTGCATATTAGATCAAAAATATTCTTCCTTAGTACTCTTGAAAGCTGCACTGGCCACAAACTCGAAAATTTTCAATCTGAAGCTTGTCTCAGCATCTTTCTTGCATCAATGAATCAATCTGTGGTCACTGACAATCGATACTTGTGGCTACAGCAGCAACATATAATTATCACTACAGTGTTCAGAAAGCAAACAAAAAAAAAGTGACTAACATCCCTAAGTAGTATAAATACATGGAATAAAAACACTTAGACAGAAATTTTAACTACAGATAGAAAAGTATTGTCTTGTTTTTACCTGAATAGCAGAATTAATAAGATCATCATATTCATTGAATCGGTAACTGAAAAGAGTCTGTCTTCGTTGACGTAACTGGTAAACTGGCTCTTCTGACTGATCACTATCTACATCTGAACTTCCTTCATCAGACGATGACTCTTCAGAAGATGAGCCAATCTTTTTTTGGTGCTTTTCTTGTGAGCCAATTGGAAGAACATTATCTAAGCTTATGCCAACATATGCAAGCCTTTTGCGTCTAAGTTCTTCATTTGTACGTCGTTTTGTTTCTTTGTCATAATGTTTTAATGATTCTTGAAGTTTCTGTACCAGCGAGACCTATGTAATTAAATATAAAAAATAATACAATTCTGGCAAAAAAATAAAACACAAAACACACACATAGTTCAGTTTTTATGTAAAACAAAAGAGGGGCCTTTGTAAGAAATAGTAATCATACAAGAAAACTTCTATTACTCTTATACGTATTTATTATATATTAATTCATAATTATCACAAATATCTTTTAATTTATCTAACTTATATAAGAAATAAATAATTGTTCATAATACTCAGCTAATGAATGAAGCACATTGATGTGCTTACTGTCCATATTTAGTTTTCCAGTTCATTTCCACTAACTTGTTTGGCTGCACAAACTAAGTGAATTGTACAATATAAAACTGATATAGAGGAAGAAAAGAAAAAGTCAGAGTATAAAAGTGGATAACAGTGGATCAAAGTTCAGCGCATCTTGAACAAAAATTCATAAAATCATTCCAAACAATGGAAGGCTCTGAAAACAAAATTTAACCAAGCAGATGTTTTGTCATGAGCAACTATCTGATCAGTAGGTGATTTGGTCTCTGTTACTGATCATAGTATCATGATCAGTGCACTGTTCATGACTCTGTTAACAAAAAGCAGTCCTATTACTTCAATTCTACATAAAATGCACTTTATAATATTTTATAAATATGTGATCTTACGTGTTGACAAGGAGGACAAAACCAGTCTCCCTCAGGAATTAACATCAGGCTAGGACGAAGACATGATGCATGCCATCCACTGTCACACTTATCACACAACAGAATCCATTCAGGATGATCTGACTTGCTACACTTTTGGCAAGGATAATCTGGACCTTCTTCCTCAAGACCTTCATCTTTCTCATCTGAAAATACAGAAAAATAAACAATTCAAAGCAAATCATGATTATACACAAAAATTAAAATTGCTAAAACAATTTATGTCAAAGAGAGGGTCAGTCAAATACAAAATGAACTTTTGCTTTCATTGCTTGAACATTAGTGGATTGGTATGGAGGGACGTTGACAGTGATGTGGGATGGGGATGGAAGCTACAGCCATCTAGATATTTGCATCTCTCTGGTCAAACCTTTTGCTCATACCAGAGTGAGAGCTTTTATCACGTTGTGCAATGTATTGCTGTGAAGTTTTTGATAAATGAGGGTGTCAAACCCTCTGAAATTATGAGTGGATGTTTTGCACAGTTTGAGGATATAATGTATTCTCATACCAAAGTTTACAACTGGGTCAGTAAATTTTAATAATGGTGTGAAGCTGTAGAAAATGAATCACAATAAGCACTGAAGAAATAGTGTGGCAAGTGACAACATTCATTTGATCTGTGAGCTCACTGAAGATAACTGCCGCCATGTTTGGTGAAATTGCTTGGGAAGTAGATATTGATCATGGAAGTGGTCATTCCATTATCACAAAACATCTTGGGTTCTGCAAAGTATCTGTGAGGTGGATACCAAGAATTTTGACCCAAATCAGATATAAGGCTGATAGAAAATTTGTCAAAGGCTTCTGAATTGATTTTTGAGGAAAATAATCTTTTTGCATAATAGTCACATTACATAAGACAGGGGCATCCATCATACTCATGAGTTGAGATCTCCAAGTTTGGAGTGTGTAGGAATAGCAAGCCTTGCTGTATAAAAGGTAAAAATTCAGCTAGAAAAATCCTCATAACTGTCTTTTGGTTCATGAAAGCCGTATTGCAAATTGATTTTTCCACAGATGTTATACTATGAATGCTGTATCCTACACCTTGCTTTTGGACAAAGTGAAAGCTGCCTGCAGAAACAAAAAGCCTTGTTAGCCAATCAGAGATGTAATTCTCCTTCATGACAACACCAGGCCTCACCCAACTATTAGCACTCAGGATAAACCTGATAACATTTATTGGGAATACACACCCCCTGCAATTTGTTTTTGTATCAGCCATTGGGAAGAAATTGATTTCAGAGCAAAAATAATGAAGAAGAGTTCATACCTAATAGGCTTGTGACACATCTTCACACTTTTTATGAAGAAGGAATCCAAAAGGTTTTAATTGGGAAAGATGTGTAGAGTCTAATAGAAAACAATAGATACATTTTGAATTTTTAAACTGAATAATAAATGTTAAAATCAAAATTCTTGATTATATTTGACTGAATGTTGTATAATAAAAATTAGGAAGATGATGCTTTTCTTTAAGAAATATTTCATTTGATTAAGTTCTATTTAGTTCATTTATTATTTTTGATATTGATAAATAATAAAATATAATAGACTCTATGATAAAAAAAGTTATATAACTGAAATTCATCTATATTAAAAGAAAAAAATTATATACATAAAATAACATTCAAAATGAACTTCACAGTGAACTTTCAATTTTTTTTTTATACAAGACGACGCATATGATTTCCTTGTATCTGGTTCATTTATACAATTATCATACTCTTTCATTATTTGTTGACAAATTTCTATAGAGCAATTTTTTACTGCATATAAAAAGAAAAGGCATGTTAAATTAATTTGGTAAAATTTTCTACTTTTGTGTACATTAAATAACATTCAGGAAAATTGTATTGACAGTTGTGCAGGTATGGAACTCTTGCTCAAATTGAATTGATGCAACAGGGAACAAAGCCACTGCACCTACAATCCTTAGATAGAGCTATAGAGAAAAATTTTTTACTTTTTTCCTTTGTTTTGGTGCTTGTAATGAACAGTTATATAGCTGGGTCACTCATGAACATTCATAAATTTTATATTATGCTTTAATTCTAACTCCACAAACCGTGTTTACTTATTGCTTAGACACAAACATACACACACGTACTAATTTTTTTGTCAGAATAAAAACAAAGCTAAATAGTTATTTATTAAAAAATCATTAAACAAACTTCTCAAATTCTGCTCAGAAAAATAAACATTTTCAACTAAGTGCATATTTCATTTTGATGATTAAACATTCATCATCCATCAACTGCAGGAAAGTTAATAAATGTTAAAAAACCTCAAATTAAATAAAAAATTGGAATTGTATGAAACGCCACAAAAATATCTCTACTTGCTACTGCTGACTAAAAAACTAACAGCATTCTTTTAGACAGATCAAAAGTGGAATGTTAATTAACTTAATAACAGTCTAAACTACTTAAATCCCCAACCAAGTTGGAACCATACCCTATAATCCACCATTATATAGATATGGATAAGATGAAAATTTATCTAAAGAAAGATAAAACTTATCTTGAATATTCATCATAACAGATGTCACCTAATTTAAACAAAGTTTAAATCAGAAAAATATTTAATGTTTTTATTAAAAAAAAACTTTCAATAAATTTTAAATATATTTTTAAATTCTGGTAGACTAATTAATTCTGAACTTCCAGAATATTCTGCAGCATTATTCAATGATGAATTTTCTGACATTGTTAATAAGCAAGTTTTCTAACTAATTACTATTTTACATTATATGTATTTATATAATTTTAAAACCAGTTTCCTGGCAATGTTGGACTACAATTGATTCCTGTTGTCTTCTATACTTACAATGCACTAAACATTCTGTTAAATTACTTTAATTTTGTCTTATGCATCCTAGATTACAATAATAACAAATGATATAACTTTATTATGATGAGTTTAGTTTTATCTTTAGAATTTTTGAGGACAAATCTTATATGTTCCTAAAACAGTATAAATGTTACGATTTTTCAAAAGTATTTTTCCCTTCGCTACTACAGAGAGGGTAAAAAATAGACTTTTCTTCATGCTTTATTTTATCAATTATATATAAAAATAAAATGGCTTTCCTATTTTGCTGCCCTACTAAATCAAATTTTTAAAAATAAAATTAATAATAAAAACATAAATTTTGCAAATAAAAGTTTGTTAATCTGATGTTATTTTTGGATTAAATTAATTTATAATAATAAAATCACATTTGGTATTTACAGAAAAATATACACACTTCACAGATATCACCAATGAATATTTTTATTCCATGTACCAAAAAGAGGCAGATCGTAATGCCACTGTTTATAGAGCAAACTTCATACAACTTGGTTTGGAAACCACAGAGATATTAATTTTATTTAAGATAAAACTAAATCCAATGGTTTTGATAAAGAAAATATTTACATCATACAAAGAATTAAATAAATAATTAATACAGAAAAATAACCGTAGTTTGGAAAACAGAAATGGATTGAATAGAAAATGGAAAAAGATAGATCAATAACCTCCAAACAGCAACAAGATTAAAGAATCTAAAAAAAGAAAAGAAAATAAAACTTTAATGTTACTACAGCTGTCATTTATGAATTTCACCTCTGTTCAAAAATTAAAATAAAACTCGTGAAGAAACGAATAAAATTTTAAGCATTTTCAAACGACAATATTACTTATAGTTACTTGTGCATTTTTCCCTTTTCAGTACTAATTTGGATGCCTTTAATAATTGTGTTATATATCCATATTTTTTAAATTCTCTTACAGAGCACGTTTATTTGATACCATACTTATAAAGGTTTAAAAAATTCCATGTTCTAGGTTGTGGAAAACTTAGTCTATAATAAGCATATTTCATTAAAAACACCATGTGTCTAATTTCAATTAGGTATGTGATGCACAATTAAGATGTTTCATTGGTTTCAGTAAACTTGTCACAGTGCCACATACATATATGTGTATCTACAAAGCAACTTGTCCAGACTGACCGACTGATTCATCAATGTCCAGCAAAAAACTACTGAAGACAAAGTAATGAAAATTTTTAACATGTTCTTTCAGTGTAAATGCACACTAAGAAAGGATTTTTTGAAACTGAAGATATTAACTTAATTTTTGAAGTGTGTAATCTAAAAACTAAAGAGAGAGAGAGGGGGGAGAGAGTTATTAATGGTTGGTTGTTTGAATCTCAACACTCACCCTAAAACAGTGGTTCTCAATGGGTGTTCTGTAACACACTACTGTACTGCAAATATGTCTGATCGACACATTGTGATTATTTTAGAAAAATTGAAAAAATAGATATATATCTTTTACACAAATTATAACACATTCAATGAGAAATTTGAGCCTGTCATTTCTTACACAAAAGTTCAATGCGGGGTCAAATTGTTGACAGGCACACATGGATTTCTTGATCAACGGACAGAAGTCTCTCTCTTTTCTTATTTTTGATGTTTGTTAGTACCGAAAAGCCTAGCTCGCACAAATAGGTGGTTGAAAAAAAAAATGTTTACAGCTTCCACTGCTATTACAGAATACTCTTTCTTTGCCAATAGCCAAAACTTTTTAAGTGGTAGATCATTATACTTTAATTGTAGTGTTTTTTTTCTGTCTGAAGTTCAGCGAGCTGTTCTTCTTGCTCAAAAGATAATTCAGTTGGTTACTGACAGTGCGGCGTAGGGATTGTGCACCCAATCATACTTATCAACAGAGTTGTTGGGAAAATACTGTTTTTTATTTTGTCTTCAAGAGACATGAGGTGATTTAAAATTAGTTTTCCGATGATATCACCCTGAGGATCCACATCAAAAGTTGGAGGAAATATCTTCAAATTTTTCTTTCCTATGTGCGATTTCCATATTTGAGGTTTCTTCAAGAACCCTTTCAGTTCGTTACTTGAGGTCAGCATATTATCTTAGTTTCCTTGCATAATCTCATTTAGGTTGTTTAAATGAGAAAATATATCAGCCAAAATATATCAGCCTACTTTGGCACACCACTCTGTGTCATTCAAGTAAGCAGCAAAGTCTGGTTTTTCAGTGCTGAAGAGTTAATTTCTGTCAGTAAAAGTCAGTTAATTTCTGCGTTCATAAAATCTTTCAAGGACTTTTCCTCCTCCGGTCTATAGCCATCTATTTCTGTATGAAGAACCAGAATGTTCAATTGAACAGTATCTGGCATACTGTTCAATTACAAATCCGATGAAACTTAGTAATTGACATTTCTTATTTATATCAGTTTACTCATCGAGCTGCAGTAAAAACACTCTAATATCACTTAGCTTTTCAGTACCTGGCACTGAAAGTCTGAAGACATGTCATCAATTCGCCATGATACAGTATCATTTGATAACGGAACCAAGGATATATCCTTCTCTTCTTTCTCACCCAACATACATTTAACTATTTCTTTGTATGTCGGTAATATAATGTCTTCTGCGATAGTATGAGGCTGCATTTTTTGCTACTATTTCGCTAACTTTATAGCTGGTCAGTTGTGCTTTGTCACTTAATAGTATCTCTAAGTTCCATATTTTTTGCTTGTTTTTGTTCTATGACAATAGCCGACTAAAATAGATCCTATCTTTCCCAGATAGATGGTTGTGTTTAGTATTGAAGTGCCTTTTTAATTTACTAGGGACCATGGATTTGCTGCCAAGTTTTTCTCCACAAACAACACACTGTGGCACAGGACAGTTTTCAGGACCAGTGAATGTAAATCCAAAGTTTCGATAACTGTCCTGGTACTTACAAAATGTATTAGTAGGAGTGGGTACAGTAAGTTGTATGTTTTCCTGCACCAAACTCGCAGCGCTTGCTCAAGCAGAGTCGTCCTAAGTGTTAGGCCTTAACGACTTGGGGGCCTTACGTCGCAAGTTCAAAATATCTGAGAATATTCGACACATTCTAAGAAACGATGATTCAGCGATAGTTAGGG
>JAAAKQ030511777.1:4255-15250 GCA_010016005.3 Zanna intricata
AGCAACACATATTCTGTATCATGTCTGGTGAAGGAATGAGTAAAATGATGTAAGGATGAAGGAGTTAAGTGATTTTATATTGTTTTCTGCAGTGACCCAAACAAAAATACTACTATATCAACTTAACATCAGCATATTAAGCCTGACAGAAATATAACTGGTATTCATGTACTTATAAGTAATACTTCTAATATTTTCATGGTAGAGACATTGAAAAATTATTCTTAGAAGTTGAGCTTGACTGTGCCTCTTGCATCTGATGTACTTTATAATTCTCACAGGTATAAAAATATGAATAATAAGTTTATGTACTCTTTTCTGTTGTGAAACAGTGCATTATACACACAGTTTCAACTCATTATGGTGTATCTAATGAAGTATTACTTTTTATTTTCATATACAGCTTCAAAGTTACTGGTATTGTGGTTTTTTCTATAACAGCTGAACAAATCAGTATTATATTATGAAAGAATTACGAATCAATATAATTAAAATATACAAGTGACCTTCAACTCTTAAAGTAAATTGATGGCTTAACCTTCTAATTTCTTTAATTAATCTCAACACATTAAATAGTTACAAAAATATTTTATAAGTAACAAATTTTCATCACAAATACACTTTTTTTCAGCCACCAAATAGAAAGGAAGGATTAATTATCTTTAAAATAATAATATAAATATTAAATATATAGGACAATTATATACAATTGGAGTTTTTATTTACTTTTTTTTATTAGTCAAAGGAAGTTAAATTTATCTTAAACAAAACTATTGGGGAGGAGAGGGTTTGTTTCAATTATGTATATTTATATTTTCTTTCATTCCTTCTTCTAATTCCTCTTTATTTGGTGCAGTGTTTTTCAGTTTTCTGATCTCCACCTGGAGATGATGGACAGATTGTATTTTGGTTGTTACCAGCTGGAGTTGGGTCATCTTGGAATAATGGATTTTTCACTTCCATTTCACCAGCCTGAAATAAAATAATGAAAATTTTATAAAAAAAAGAAAAATTGAACAGTTAACTAAATAAAATTAAATAGTATTTAAATACTGTAAATAAAAATTAATTATAAAAAGCTGGATCGCAAAAATAAGGTGTACAAAATTATTGATTAAAGATATAAATTAAATCAAATAATGATTAGAGAAATGTTAATAACAATAGAAACTAAAACTGAAAGCTAAAACTCAACTGAAACAAACTGGATGTATCCAATTGTAAATAACTTGTGTAAACCCATTTATAGAGATGTAAGGCTGAAAATATGTTACAGGAAATAAATAATAGTACAATATTTTATGTGCATGTTTCTCATTGTGTATTATGTGAGTGTTTTTGGAGTAGCTGAGATATTTGAATGTTGTATTTATTATGTGTAATTTATTCTATTATGGCCTGTGTTTAGATTATAATTTCAGTGAGTAATGTGTAGTTTTACATGAGTTATTAAACAATAGCAACACATCAGCAGAATGTGTAACCTTAAAACGAATCATAACAGAAGAAATTTACTTTGCATATAAAAAAATATTGGGGTTTACATGTTGAGTTATACCCCTTTCTATCATCTTGGCTGAAATAATTTTAAACGATTATGAAAACATTCAACAATTTATTACACAATGAAAAACAGTTGGACAAAATATTACATTACACTGGTCTTGCTGAATAATATAATATAAATCAAACTGACATCAAATTTTGTTCAAAGAGACATAAGATAAGATCACTCATTCCAATACTCGACTACAAGTTACCAAATTATGCTGTAATTTATATTCCACTACAGAATGCGAGCATAAGGATCAGACAAATTCCTTGAATAACATCACATCCAAAATATAAAAATTTGCTTTTAAAATATGTAGAAAATTTATTATAATTAACTACCTTTATCTGTAGCATGATCACTCCATTTTTCAAATGTTCCACTTTCTTATATAAGTTAAACACACATTTGTAGGCAACAACTATATGTTTTTAAGAATGAAATACAATAAAACATTTGGTAATTACAAATTAATTACTACCTTCTCACAACTTGTGAGCAAAATTCAACATAAAATACAAAATAAAATCAATTTATATTTACTGATGAAAAACAAAAAATATTAGTTTTTAAAATTAAAGTTACTAAAATTTTAGTGACAAAGCTAATATAAAATGTCCAACAGTTTTAAAAAGTTGCTTTTAGAATAATTACAAAATCACATCCAACAAAATTAAAACTAAAAGGAAGTAATAGTCAAAATAAAAGAGAAATAACTAAATCTAAAATAGGAACAAAAAAATAAATCTAATAATTACCAAAAGTAACAAAATAAAATAAATTTTTTTTGATTAATAAAGATATTAATCACTACATGCTGATCACATATGCTGAGATCTCAACATTATTTATACATTTATAGTAACTAGTATATACCTAAACAATATGCAATTTACAAATTCCTTAATTGTAAAAGCAACATTAAAATGGAAAAGTAAAATAAAATAATAGAAAAAAATGAAAATATTAATTGATTACCTGTTTCTGGGGTTTACTAACATTATAAAGGCAAATACTATAAAAACAATGTTACTTAAAGCTTGATTATTAATGGTTCTATTAATTAGCTGGAATTTGCTATAATTTAAATGTCTTATTTTGTCTTGTAATGCTCAATGAGAAATGAGATCAAAATAGTTTAGAGTAGATTCAATCTGCTGATAAGGCAAATAATATTCATTCACTTTTTTAGTAGGTTTCCTTTTAAAAATATAGAACAGACCTTAAATAATCATTGCTAGTTTGGAGTAAACGAATGAAATGATGGGAGAAATCTTTTAATATTTCATAGTATTATGAAAAAATATACATATTTTGCAATGAAGGCTTACTTGAATACAATAAACTAATCAAAGATTGTGAAGAACAGAGGTATTTGGACAAAATTAGTTCAAATCCATATAGAAAAGCAATGAAGGCTGCTTCATTATTCATCAAAAGCTAAGTGTGTAACCAGAAAACTGAATAATTTAACTGAAGAAAAGGTATGACAAGACCTAGTAGGTAAAAAAGACATTTTATCATCCACCAAAAATCATATCAGCTTTCAGGAAGTGAAGGCAAAGAAACCATAATAAAGTAAAAAGATCCAGCAGAAGTGGTGAACACTATTAGTGAAGAAACCATCAAACCTTAATGGTATTATTCTAATTAGAGCCTTTTAATATTACTCAAAAAGCTATGTTGATTGTATTAACACTGAAGGGCTGGCTAAATTTTTGTGATTATGGCAAACTGGAATAAAATAATGACTTCACATGTCCCATTTCAAGTGTTGAGTTTTTCTTGGGGAAAATTATTAAAATGGTTCTGCTGAGAGGTCTCTCAATTATTGATATAGAATCTAGTGATCACTATAAAGGAAAGCCAAAGAAATTGAGTTATATATAATAATTGTCTCATTGAGAAGAAACTCACGCAGATAATTAAAAAGATCTGATGTGGACAATACATGACTTTCTTGTACACCTATTAATCCTGAATCATCAGCACAGTATAGACCTGATTTCAGTATTAAAAATGATTCAGGACTCTATACAGGCGATGTCACTGTGAGGTTTAAGCAAGGTCATGCATTAGAAGAAGCAGCTATTGAAAAGATAGCAAAGTACAGTAACATCAGAGAAGAGGTAGCTAGAGTATTCGACTAGGCAGGAAAGGTTTCTCTTATTCCGCTTGTGTTCTCGAGGATCAATACCAATTACTAAAGTACAACACCTTCGTAAAATTGGCATAACATCGCCAAATATTTATAAAACAATACCTATGATTTGCCTTCGCTGGATATTGTTCTCAGACCATTAATTTAATTTAGTTAATTTTAAATAATGTGAGTAATTTAAAGTTTTTCTAAATTTTGGGCTAAATGCTTATGCAGTTCATTCAATGGGATTGCATAATTTTACTGCAAAATTTAATTTGACCCAAGAATTTTTTTCGTGCTACAAGCACATGTTTTTGTTTTGGGATTCAAATTTTTGGTCACACTAAAATACAATACAACCCTTTTATGTGTAGCACAGTCCTACTTATAAGGGGGCTGCGAACAGGTTTAATTCTCATTGGTAGGGTTGTCTGGGACTTAAAGGTATTTTAGTGCTAACAACTTGACCAACCTACAGGGAGGTCAACCCTGAAAGAAGCATCCTCACTTCGTTTATTTTTATGTTCTTTCATACATATACACATTGTTTGCTGCACTTCATTTAAACTTATTTCATTTGAAAGTGAGAAGATTGTAAATATAAAGAGGAAAAAATGTTAATACCAAAAAAAGAATTAGAAGATTAAGAGAAGATGATAAATTTAAAGGGGAAGAAAATATTAAGACCAAGGAAAGAATAAAAAGATTAAGAGACGATGAATATAAAAAGAGAGAAAATTTGAAAACTAATGAATTTGTACACAAATTAAGATGAGAAGAATTATCAAACAAAAGAGCAATTAAATGATTGGCAACAAAAAAAAAATAAATGAAATGATCGTCAACTCGACTTGGGGAGAATGTTGTCTGACAATATCTGAGGAGTAATGAACTAAAAGATAAAAATTGTTTGCAATTTATCGGGCATGGATGCTTCAGTGTATATTTTGTTCTTGTGAGGGTATATTTTTTCACTCTGTAGTTAATTTTAATGTAGATAAAATTAAACAGAAATTTCATAATAATTAAATAAAATTAAACTAGAAAATGCAAAAATAATACGATTCTAAATTATAATTTTCAATTAATATTAAGTAATCAAATGTTTCACCAAATCTGTTAAATATACATATATGTAATAATGCCTATTAAATTACATACACATATTTTTAAAAGTACATAAAAGTTTATTTCACTAATAACTTCTGAGTTTTTCATATTCTTTTTTGTTGTTGTTATTACTGAATGATTATTTATTGTATAATTTTTTTACAGTCACAGGTTAATAATAATTAATAAATTAACAACAATACTTCCTTTATTTTTACAAGGAAGTAAAAAAGATGAGAATCCTAGATTAGATATATTTCAGTGAAATTTTTATCAAGTTAATGTCTTTTCATCCTTGTGGTGCAGCAAATACAATTAACTCAAAAGAAGTGCATGCCTTCAATGTTCACTGTCCTTGGTTTAAGGTTAATGTGAATCTCACTTGGAATAAAGGCGAGGTTGACTTTTATGGAAGTATTGAGTGGTCCACAGTTCTTTGTAATTTCTATTGTCAGCAAATTTTAGGTCAGTTCTTAAGGGTGTATTTGAAACTTGAGAGTGAGGTTATTCACAACATATTTTATTCAAATACTAGGACTAAATGGTAAAAGTTATAAAAAATAACTGTCCCTTCCCTTTAAAAATTTGCAGAGATCTTATCTAGATGTTAATTATAGTCTAGAAGTGAATGGTGTCAAATATTTTACTGTGCATATTTGTAATAGATTAGCTATTATAAAACTTGGTATGTTTTTATAACTTTCATTAATTTTTTCTGCTAAACCCTTACTATTTGGGTTATTAAGATCCTGTATTACTCAATTTCACATTATATCAAAAAGAATTAGATATAGGTGCAGCCTATGTATACTAAATTTTTGCTAATTAAATTTGTACGATTATGTCAACAGTAGGAATGAAATAACATTCCAGTTGTACATCGCACATTTCATTTCAGGAGATGGTTTGATATAATGATTATATGTGGCTATGTTTTTAATATCTAGAATTTGTAATTATTATTTATTTCTAGTATTATAGCTTACTTTCCACTAAAAGTCATAGTTATGTACTAGAACATTTTTCTTCAACTTCTTGAGACAGAAAGGGTGGGCTACTTAATACTATCTTCAGTTCTTTCATAACTTAATACTGTGTAGTTCATCTTGTACCTTCATGGTATCACAAACATAAGACACAAAAAGATTAAAATGTATTATTTAGATTGGTCTGGTTAATTTTCTTTGTGTACTGCAATAAAATTCTAAAAATTTATTTTCCATACATTGCACATTACATTAAATTATAATGTACTTACAGCTGCCAAACCAGGACACTCGTAGACAGTATAGTCTCCCTCTTCATTTTCCTCATCACTTTCTGCTTCAGAACCGGAACCTCTATGCTCATTACTGGCTCTGGAACTATAAGATTAAACATACACTCAATGTACCACAAATGAAGAATATGAACTAAAATTCAGAAATATATATGGCACAGTTAATATGTTTCCAATTAATTTTTTTTACCTCTTAATGAAGATGAAAAATAAAATAAGTAGTTTGCATTGTATTTAGAATTTTTCTTAATTGGTTTTTAATTATATCAGTATTTTTATATTTAAAATTAAAAAAAAATCTAATAATAATAATAATAAAAATAATAAGATTTATAGTGATGGGTTGATAATTTATAATCAAACATTTTCCCACAATAATTATGGAAGCAAAAAGAAAAAAAGTAGCAATAATCATAAATCTATAGCATAAAGTGTAAAAAACATTATGTTATTCATATAGCTTGAACAGCTATATGAATTCATAGAGTAAACTTATATTTTTTCAAATGAAATCAGTGGCTTCTTCACATTGGCAAGAAAAGGGTACTTGAAAATTAAATAGTCTCATTTATTTATTATAAACTACTGATATACTACTAGTCTAATGTGACCATTTTAGGTACAATTCCTCAACATACTACAGTATTAAATATTTAGCAATAGGAGTATTTTGATAAATACTCCTGATGATAAAAAGTGCTTGGACGTGTACTTTGAACCTTACTCTGAATTTCTGGCCAGATATGTGTTTGTTTTTTTAATATTTTTAATTAATTAGTATAGTATTATTTTATAACTTTTTTTAAGTTTGGTAAGTTTTACATCAATCCTAAACATATCTATGTTAAGGTAATCATTTATTACTTCTTTCTAACAAATTCCAAAATTCTATATTAGCTTTTAATGGATTCATAGTTTACAAAAATCCTGTTGACCAAATTAAAAATATGAGTAGATTCAAAATATGGTACATTATGTATGTTAAACAAACTGAGTAGTGGTTCTTAGCAGAAATTATAATAATAATAATAATATTAATTTAATAACACTTTTTACTGTGTTTTATTTTATTATTTACTGTTATATGTTAAAATAATAGTGTATGTAATTTTGCAGTGATGCAAAAATGCAACAATTTTGCAGTGATTCTGAATTATCAGCGACTCTCTTATCAGTTATTATAGCAGGTAATCATTAGTTGGCTGTACTTTTATCAATAAAGGATAGAGGTACAAACCCAAAAATTACTATACTCATCATGTGGTTTTGAGATGATTCATCATCGTAAGGCAAGTGATTATTAGACGAGTCATAATGAGATCACTTTTTAATGTAAGGAAGGAAGGAAAAATGGAGGGTATTAATAAAATATTTATTACTGTTTGCAATAATATTAAAATGATAAAAATTGAGTGATTGATTGTTTATTACATATTCATTCTTTTTTTTTCTGGCGTAACATTTAAAAGATATTATACAAAATAATCTTTTAATAACTAATTATTATGAAGATAATTTCTTACCTTGTGTTTCCAAAACTATTTTCACAAGATCCCACATAATCATTTGCTATTTCTCATTATTGGATAATGAAAACAACATTTAATTAAAATCTATAAAATATTAAAAGTTCCTTTTCTTTTTTGTGAAAAGAAGAGATATTTTTGGAAATAAAAGGTAATTGTAAATTTAATAGTAATTTGTAAATTCATTAATAATTCAATAATCCTAAATTCAATTCAAATTAAAAAATTGTAAGTTCAGATAATTGTATTTTGGTGAATTAATCATTACATAATTGTACATATTAGAATTGACTTAGGGATTAATATGAATTGTTTTATAAAATCATTTAAAAAATATATTAATTTATGTATAAACATAGTATATCACGAAGTTCTTGCAGGACTTTATAACCTATTCTACTTGTGAAAATAATGAAAAACATTCGTATAAACATATATGTACTAAAATTTTTCATTTTTAAGTTGTGGTTAGTGAAACATTTCACTCGGATTTCAGCTACCTGTTAAAATGAGGTGTACTGAAATTCTTAGGATGTTAATTAAGGGATAGAATTTGTGATTTCTTATGGTTTTTGACCAGAAAAATTGAATAAAATATCCCAGAACTTTATCTGCAGTATTTATGTTTTTTTTTTAATGTTTGATGTATAATAATTTTTTAAATGGATAACAAATACATAAAAGTTCTAAACCAAACTTTCAGAGAATTTAATTCTCAACAAATGGTGTAAGAAAACTGAATAAAAAAAAAAGAAAAGTTAGAAAAAATTTAATTTTACTTATAAACAGAACACCAGACCAAAGTGCATTATACCTACCAGTTTATAATAAATAAAAAATGAGCTGCCATTTCAACACATTTCTAGGCATGCTTCTGTACTGCTTTGGTTGTACTTTTTAGTTCCTCAGACTCTCGTTAAGTGGCTCAGCTGTAATGCGAACAATTAATTCCTCACAAGAATGTATTTTTGATTTGTATACAATATTTTAAATACATCTCCAGACACAAAAATTGAAAGGTGTTAGATCAGGCAATCTAAGTGGCCAGGAATGTGAACCTTCACAACTTCCAACTTCCACAACATTTCTAAGAGAAACGGTGATTCAAGTAAGTGCTCAAACACAAAATACAGGTTTTTTTACCCTAATTTATTAGATTTCAGCCCAGATTTTTCAAATTGTACTTTAAGTACGGCTCTGGGATCTATTTATTCAATTTTTCAGGTAAAAACAATAAGAAATCAGAAATTCTACCCTTTCATTAGCATCCTAAAAACCACAGCATGATCTCATTTCACTGAGGTAGCTGAAATATGAGCAAAATGTTTCATTAGCTGCAACTCACAGACAAACCATTTTAGTGCATATGTTTATTTGAACTTTTTCCATTATTTTTATGAGAAGAATATATTAAGAGAAATTAATAGGTTCCAGGAGAACTTTGTGATACAATCTGTATGTATAATATATGAAATGTCAGTGCAGATTATATTTAAATGCATTAGTCTATACTGATCAATATTTGTGAATTTTTTTAAATTTGATACTTGCTCGTGTGTGTGTGTGTGTTTGCTTTGCTTTTTGATTTTTTTTAATAAGACATTATTTTTAATGGAAAGAAATCTGTTGATTAATTTTCTTGAAAGTTTATATCTTACTGACAATGAAATGCATGCTTTCAATGCATTTTAGAGATTATAACTGCTTAGGATTTCTACAAGTTCCATACATAAGTAAACATTTTATAATAACTTGCTAAAATTACTTCTACTACAAATACATATGGAAGAAATTCTTGCATTATGGAAAAAAAAAATTAATGTTCATAACAATAAGATAGAATATACTGAAATATTTCTCACCTGGACATTGATATGATTTGTTGCTTCTGATGCTGATAATGGTACATTTGCGCTGATTCTGCTAATTTCCTATCACCATTAGGTGATATTTCTTTATTTGGTCCAGTTACACCATAAGCAGGATAATCTACATCTGCTGCAGCCTTTGCCTTCTTGTGTAACCTTTGTTGTCAAATACAAGTGGAGACACTAATAAATGATCTTAGTAACAAAAAATTTGTGAAGATAATAAATATTATAATAATATACAGTCAGTTATTATTAGTCAATTATTAGTTACGATAGTTGTAAAATTATATTTTTTCTGTTTACCGTATATTGTTATTTTTATTATTTTTAAAGTAGGTAAATTGTAATAAAATGTATACAGTTTTTTCAGAGATCATAAAGTAAAAATTACATAAAAATATTGTTTTCATTTCAGGAATACAGTACTGCAGCTGTAGCCTAAAACCAAATTAGCAGCCACTCTTTTATGAGCACAAAGTAATTGTTTTAAATAAGACTATTAATTTAACCTGAAAAATTTAAGTGAAATGATAAATAAATATTCAAATCCAATTAAAAATACGCTAAAACTAGATTTATATAGGGATTCTGCAGTACATCTATTTGGATTAATGATTATTTTAAAAGTTTTTCTCATCAATCAATGTTCAGAGATTGGTGGTCTCTGAAGACCCTAAACAAAGAATTAAAACTAGCTTGGTTGTAGATAAATTTGACCTTTAAAACAGTAGAGTTAGTCTGAAAAAGAAACTTTTTAGGTGCACCATGGATATTAAAAAATCCAACTGATAAAGTGATCTCTACTTGCCCAACTGATTATAAAGAATGAAAAACAGAAGCTGAATTTTCAGTGAAAAGTTAAAATATAAAACTATATTATATTAAACAAACAACCTGTGAAATGCAAAAAAAATTTCTATGCACAAAAACTAAAAATAAAGTGCAATTAATTGCAATTATCATTCAGTTATTACTAACAGCAAAAAAAAAAAAAATTAATTACTACTAACAAAATCCAATGATGTTGCCAAAGATATTTTTTGTTCATTATATGATTCATATAGATTTACTTTTTTCATCAGGTAAGAATAACAATTTTTTCACACTGGATATTTCATTATTACATAATTCCCAAATAATTTTCATAGTAGAAGTTCATATTGGTTTTAACGATGTTTTAGGATAGTTTTGGCTGAGTTAATATAATCCAACCAAAAAATCAGTTTGAAATTTCAATAACATTTGAATCATTTAAATAAAATTGTACTTCTATAATACATTGACATGAAACAGAAATTATTTTTTTCATATCTTACTTATGAAAAAGTAATTAGCATATGTTAACAGTCAAACAATATTTCTACCACTTTTTTTATTTACATGAAAGTAAGTGCAAAATTTAGACATTAACCGAAGTTTTACATTTGGTTTTTGTTTAATGAATTTTTATCTTCTACAGTTATCTACCATAACACCTTTCTCAGTGTGTAAAATTAAAACAAAAAACACACTTA
>JAAAKQ030511788.1:5408-21815 GCA_010016005.3 Zanna intricata
ATTTTTATATGCAACTTTCTGTAATTTCTAGAAGTTTTCTTCAAATTAATCACAACTTATAACTACATGAGTACTGCTTACGGTTATTCATTAAAAAAAATAAAAATAAAGTTGTGCACAAAAAAAAAAAAAAGACTACAATAAATGAGGCTCAAAATATTAGAATTCAATTGTCCATATAAAATATTATTATAAAAGATTTATACAAAACTTTTAATATAAAAGAATAGGTTTTAAATTAACATCAGCCATACATTGATCTAGTTTGATTTCTATTAGACTTTATCATACGGAGAACAATCATTGCCTGCCAAAATTGTCGTTAAACATACATAGTGCTAAATTGAGGGTATGAAGGTGAAGTGGTACAGCCAAACACAAAATTTACCTCATAAGTTTAAATATTTATGAACTGGATTTAATGTACAATTTAAAAATCTAAAAGTAGATAGTCTAATAAACTATCTGGATCATTTACTTTTTTATTTTGCTTGCTGAATTAATTCACCACAGAAGCTTTGAGAGCTTGTATATGGGAATAGAAAAGCAAAATTTTGTATGAAAAATGCCATCCCTGACCGGGATTCAAACCCAGGATCTCCAGAAAGGGCAAGATACTACCATTCTGCCATGGAGATCAGCTTTAATAATTCTCAAGATTGGATACTTAATATTTAAGGTAAGTTTATTAATATGCATGATTTTAAATAAACTGAAAGACTAATGTAAATCAAGGTTTCTTAATATTTCAAAATTATTCCTAGAATAAAGAATTTTATTTATTAAGTTTTAACTGTAACAACATTGAACATAATCACCTTTTTCTAAATATTTCTCTTCTTAGGGCTACTGCACTACAAACATTTTTTGTCTAATGGTTTTATATGAATATACTCTTCTGAATAATATTATAAATAAATTGTTAATATCAACAAGTATATATACAATTTAGAATATAAATGTCCTCCTGGGAAACATAGAACATTAAATGGCAAAAATTATTTTTAGATGATTTTGTTTCTGGTGACATAATTGTAACTGACAGTAATAAATTCTTACACAAGTAAGTAAACACAAATGTAAAGTATATAATGGGAAGCTAAAATATAGATATTACAATAAATTCATTGTGAATAACAAACATAACACCAATAATAATAAAAATCTGAACAAAAATTGCAATCTAAGATTGAGAAAAATAATTAAATTAAAGAAATATTTAATAAATAATAAGCTATTTAAAAATAAGCTATTATTATTGTTTTAAAACTAACTGGTGTGATATGCAACAACAAAATAACCATTATGAGTTTATTTTATTACAAGACATTTATGATTAAGTTTTCCTCAGGATCCTAAAATTTAAAAAAGACCCCTAGGATCACAGCAGTTAAAAATATCAAAACACTATATTTAAGAAAATATATTAAATAATATAGTAAAAATTAAAATTTCACTATTTATGCAGTTACAGAAATAAGATGACTCAATTCTCTTGACCACTGAAATGAGAAACATGAGATGCAAAATAGTATGAATTTTAATACAGGTAATGTTCATTTCAGTTGAAAGAAGTGAATGCCACTGACATCAAGGTCTCACTAAGTGAGCAAGTTTTTAAAATTTATTTCACTACTAAAACATTTACACAGAAATATATCATTAAAAGATTCATCTTCTAAAATCAGTACATCTAAACTAAATAAAGATTTAGTAAAAACTTGTATTTTCTATATGTACTTAAGTTCTATCAATTTTTAAAATATATAAAAGACAGTAAAAAAAGGAAATTTCTTAGGAGGCAGTTGCAAAGGAAGTATGTCTGAAAACTTGTTCGCATTTACCTAAAGGATATACTTCATAATTTAAGTTCATAATCTCATTCTAATTAAATTTATCATAATAAATAAATAAAACTTGCATTTAATCTAGAATAAAAATTTTGACTGAAAAATGAGATTGTATATATCAATCAGCAGTTATCCATTACGCTGTTCTAGCTGAGAAAGAAACAAGAAAAAAAATTAATTTGTTAAAAAAATACAAATATTTTATACAAGTTAATTTTTTTCTTTTAATAGTACGATGAAACTTAAGAATACAAAAAAAAATTATTAAAAATTAAATAGAATGGAACTTCTTTTTCCAAAGGACTTTCAGAGTTAATAACGAGCTTTTTCTTTAGTGAAGTTTCTCAAAGTGCTGTTGACAGCACTGATCTTAGATTAAGAAACTCCTTTCAGTATGTAATTAATAATATCAAGTGTAGTGTCTGCTTGTTTAATAGGAGTATGTTTTTATCAAATTTAGTGTGTTCATAAGTTCCATACTGTTCAAATGTGTTGATATCTTAGTTTTTATATGTTATATACAAAATTTTCATGAGATAGCCAATGCATTTGAACTTATGTCTTCTCCTTGATGATTTGCATATACATGTTATTTGTATTTGCTGTTTTTGTATTTATGGATAAATGTGCATCTAGTCCATTTGATGTAATTTTTGGGCACAATTTTTTACAAATTGCTTCATAAAAAATAATATATATACATTCAAAAGAAATAACAACAACATGCAAATTTTACTTGCAGAAAATAAAAACCATAATTTCAACTTATTTAAATAATATGAACACACTATACATTTGTAAAAACAATGTAATAAACAAAAAACAAACATATAAATTTTAGAAGTAGGCGCTTGAATTTAAATTAAAAGTATTTAAACCACTAGTTTGAATTTTTTTCAACTCGCATAAAAGGATTATCATCCTACTAAGCCTAAATAAAGCGAGGCCATGTGAGCAGACATGTTGATGTGTAGCACTCGCCAGTAGTGCGATATAATGTACAAAGAAATCATAAGAATGTTTGCATATTTACATTAATGTCTACATTACAGCGATTTTTTTTTTAACTGAATAAAATATTATAAATTATTTTTATTGGGATAACATAGTTATTTACCTAATCAGATGAGAGTATTACATTCCTATGCATAAGCATCAAAATCAGTTACTTAAAATAACTGCACATTACATTTCTGTAAATTTCTTAATGCAAAACTGCGCTTTTGTAAAACTGACAAAAATGTAGTAAAATTTTGTAATGTTGAAGTAATCTTGACACCAAAAATGAACTCTTTCTGATCCAGCTTATAATTAAAAGACACTTTAAATTCTACATTTATTAATGGATGTGTCTTATGGTAATAGAGGTATTTAATTTTAATCAAGTAAACAGAAAAAAGTTAACTATTCTGCTCAAAAGTATTTCTATTCTTACTCTCAAGTAAAAAAATCAGATTTAGAATTTTAAAGTAAATTGTAAAAAAAAAAACCAAACTAAGAACATTTTTAAATAATCTCTGACTGATGAACATAAATTAAAACAATCTAACTATCAAGATAAATCTACCTTGATATTAAAGATTAGTTATTTTATTCAACAATATCTGTAGTATAAAAGGATAAATGTCATATTAAATTGAAGAAAGAAATCAGTTATTTTATTCAAGACTCAATACTTGTTGTTTGTTGCATAAAAAGTTGAATATCATATTAAATTCTAGTGGGGATGGAGGAAATAAAAAAAAAAAAAAGGATAAATGTCATATTAAATTGGGAAAAAAATTTTTTGTGAGCAGAAATCAAACATGAACAATGTACAGCTCATAGTTGTAAAATGGAAAAAAAATATATAGCACAGTTGTTAAAACCAGAATACTAATTCAAACAACCACTATAAAATACCAATTTAAAAAAACAAGCTCTTGTTTAGTGAACATAGAAAAACATGCTGCAATATTTAATAAATGTCGTATCTACAACATATTACATTACTACAAAAATATACAACAAAATAATGTAGCCAAATAAAATTGAAGAAAGTTACAAAATACTTCTTTTTTCTTTTTTTTTTATAAAAGAGAAATAAAAAAGTATAATTCATTATGTATAAATAAAATAATAAATTATAAAAAAAAAAAAAGGGTAAGTTCTTTTATGTTACAACATAAAAGAAAAACATGAAATAAATGAAAAATGCAAAATAAATGAAGCAGCATTACTGAAATGCTTTCAAAAAAGCCAACATAAATGAAACAAAAAAAAATTCACAAAAGTAAAAGGAAAGGTTATAAAAGAACCACAGCCATTCATTCAAAAAATATAGTCAGAAAAATTAATAATATTTAATAACATTAATCTTACATCTAAAAGAATACAATAAAACACGTAGCCTACTAATTACACAATTTGTAAGTCAAAAAACAAACAGTTCATATGGAAATAATGTTGGAAGAAATCTATAATGATTTCATAATTATAATAAAAAAAAGCCTTTAATTTGGATTTTTATCAGTCAAGAACTTCATCTAATCCAAACCATTCTGGGAGATTGAACAATTTTTATTCGGCAAAAACACTCAACATGAAGACATTTTAAATGCCATTAATTAATACACACAGAGTCCTAATATCAATAATCACCGATATTCAAAGGATATTAAAAGATAAAACATAAATATGAGTTAATAGATGATAAAAAAATCACCTTCACGTGATAAAAAAAAATGTTCAAAGATGAAGGAAGAAAAATGCAATAATAGTAATTTTCAAACAAACCTAAGGCACATATGTACTGCTATAAGTTCTTTAAAAGATGAATTACCCTTTAATAACAATCAGCAATGATGAACAAACCATCAAAAATTGTAATTTTATAAATTTTTCAGATTGTAAAAAAAGATCTATTGAATTGTAAAATGATCTATTGAATATATGAATGATATTCAATGTTGAAATAACTATTTTCATTCTTCAACTCATATAATGCTTTGATAGCATCATGGTTGCTATCTTCAATTTATTTATTTTTTAACCTAACAAGAAATGAGTATTGGTTGTATATACCTTTATTTTAACCATCAATAATCTAATGCCTAAAAACCTTTTATTAAAAAATTATAATTAAGAAAAAATGTATTGTGATTGAACTATTATGGAATATCATAAAAAACAAATTACTCTTCATAAATTTAATTTTTCTGACTGTTCTCTAGCACATACTATAAATTAAAGAATGATTCTATCGTTTACATACCACCTATGCCATTATCAAGACGCATGAAAAAAAGCAAATGCAAAGCAATAAATGTAACAAAAGAAAAAAAATTTAACTCAACAAAAATAGTGAGTCAATAATACCACTACTCAAAAGAATAAATACTTAATTTTCTAAAAATTAGGCATAAATCATCAACATTGGATTACATTATATAAAAAAATAATTAAATAAAAAAGTAAATTTTATACACTAGGTGGCACAAAAATTTGTTTTACTAACATTATATAACAAACATAATAAAAAAAATTAAATGCATTAAAATTTAATGAACATTCTTAATGTACAATACAAAGAACAAATGCTCGATTAAGAATATCTTTGAATAATAAGCGAAAGTGAAATAAAATATACAGACATAAAAAAGTTTTTGTGGCAGATTTTGTTTTAAAATTTTAACTTCTGCCTTACTCTTTGTGGGTAAGGGCAGATCTACTTAATATTTCTGTAAAGATGAGTATTTTATTTCCCTAACAGATTCACATGGCATTCTCTGACTGTATAAAACTTATTATTAGTAATTAATTATAGAGAAATTTTGAAAAATATTAAAGAGAGAATTCCCAGAACATCTGATGACAATAATCAAAATTTTATATGAAATAACAAAAATAAAAACAGATCATATGCAGAAGATCTAGCTTGCCAGTACTAACACCGGTCTGAAGAAGGTCACTGGGCTTTTAACTTTCTTGTTTAATATTTATACCTGTGACTCGTGAAGGTATTGGAAACAGAAGATTAATGCAAGAATTAAAATTAACTGAGAAGTAAGCGATAAACTATTTTATGTACCAATGATAAACTTACACAATTAGATCTCCGGAAGATTATTTCCAGAGATCCTTTCACGGTTTACATCTCCACAAATCCTAACCATTATACACTTTTTTTTTTTAAATAAAAATTTGAGCGCTATCTGAAAAATATCTAATGGGGTAACGACTACCATTACTACACAATTTTAGAGCAGGTATCACATTTTAAATACGTCAACTTATATGGATACACCTTATAAGATTCCTTATATGGAAGACCTTATAAGATGGATAGACCGGTATTCTACATAAATGACTAAGATAACAATTTTAAGATAAATAAATTTAAAATAATCCACGATATCACACTTTGTGTAGGAAAACTAAATGGCTGAAATTCTAAAAGGTGATTGTCATTTACACCAATTATGGAAAAAATGAGGAGAACTAAGTAATATAAAAGCAACCAAAATTAAATTCTTTTTGTTCTATGAACAATTGCAGATAGAAAGATGGAGGATGATAGAATGATAATATAAAGAGGAAATTGGATGTAGTCTGTTAATTGGTTAACATGTAACTCAAAAGAACATTCAAACATATAAAATGAATGAATGACAGCATACTTACTAAATTTAGTAATACTTTATGATTCTACTGGAGGAATGAAGATTATGCTGCCAATAATACTTTTTGAGGTCAGAAAATACGGATTTTCCCCATCCATGAAGAATGGTGACAACAGAGTTTATAAATAGGTTATAAGAGTGACAGATGAAATTCCTTCAATTATAATATTCAGATGTAAATAAAGAAGGAAACTTTAGACTATAATAACAATCAAATTTAACCTATCCAATAGCGTGGGCCAGTTGATTGATTTCAGGAGGAAAATAATGAACTTTATGTGAATGGTATCAAAGCCACTATGTTATATTTTTTGCAAAACCTCTGGATAGGAAACAGTCCTTGAATTAGTAAATAAGCAGAATTTTCACCCCACTAGCTACCAAACTGTGTCAGCATGCCAAGATTTATAAAGCTGATGTGCTGACTGATGTAAATCCCATGGTATTGAAAAAGAGGTAATGGATAATGAAAGGTGAGGATGTAGGAACAATTGACCAAAGAATGGAGTGCTTCAGGAGATTAATGCTGGAGCACGATACGGCCAATGTGGCTGCGTGAAGCACATCATTAGAGGTATGTAAATAACAGATAAATTTAGAAATTGAAATTATATGACCAAGGCTCCACATAATTAAAATTATTTTGTAGACAATTTTTAATATTTGCAATTTTTTGGTAAGATCATAATAATTTTAGGTTCCAAATAGTTTGTGTCTGCTGATGGAAAGTCATTTTTCTTATAATGTATACTATTTTATAATGTACAATATATACTAGTAAGTAATTTTGAAACATACTTGCACTCAATGGTTTCAGAACTCAGAAACGGATAAATCAAATGCTGTTCCACTAACTAGCTCACTAATGCTAAATAAATACTAGAGTGTAAATTAATCGAGTTATCTTCCTTGTTTTTAATTTTTGCTACTGCAGCCTGCACACATTTTAGTAAGTGAAAATTAGCAAGACTCGGCTAGATTGGTTTTGTCAACTCTTGTTTTGTGTCTGAAAGTTGCAAAACTTCACAAATCACCTGCAAAGTAAATCCAGGCCTCCTATTCCTTATAAAATCTTTTTCATGTAATAATACACCTGCTTCATAAACTATTATATATATAAAAAAACTATATATCAAAAACTATATATATATATAGTCATATATATCAAAAACTATATTTTTTAATGAAAAATTGACTCAAGTTCATTAGTTCATATCAATATATATGAGTAAATTATTAACTGAATTTATAAATGAAAACACACATAACTATGATTCACAGTAATAGAAAAGTTTTAACCCGACACAATCATATTAGCAAAAAATAATGTTACCAGATGGTGAAGAAAAGAAAATTTGTTTTTACAGTGACTGTCTTAAAAAAAAAATCAATGATAAGAGTTGAAAGATGGTGTTTTAAGAAAATTATAAGCAAAATATTCTCAAATAAATTAAAGATTATCACCAATTATATAATTTTGAAAATTGTTCTGTGATATACGTGTCAACACTTCTTTAAATATTTAAAAATATATAAATCACTTTGCTCTAACATAATTATGCTCATAAAATAAGCATATTTTTTCAACAACCATAAGCATAATTAAAATTTAATTATAGTTTTTTTTTTTTTGTGAGTTATTGCCACTTTTTTAAATTTATAATCAGAAAGAACATGTTTTCGAGTAACAAAAAATTTATGACAATTAACAATTTTTAAAAATAAGAATACAAAATTATTCTATTTTCAACCAGGAAAAAATTGAAGTACATTTAAACCTAAACTGCCATTAATTTAACAAATAAAAACATAAAACTCAAGCAACTTGACATAGGAAGCTAAATAATCCTAGAGTTTATTTCTAAGTATTGTATATTACAACAATAATGGACGGAGCAGAACTGATGAAAAATGAGTTTTTACATGGAAAAAAATACAAAAAGAGGTGTTCAGATAGTAAGTTTGTACTATCACTAAAATAGAATAATTAAAAACGAGTTAATTTAAAAAAATTGAGAGCTACAATATATGTATTTGGTAAATACATTTTGATATTATCTAACAAATTATTTAAGGGGTTTAAAAACCTGAAGAAAAGGCGTCAGAAGTATCATTGGAATTTAGAGCTTGAGAAAGAGGAAGTAAAAAAGATAAGGTAGAAAATATAAAAGAAGAATGGGAGAATCTTAAAAAGGAAATTATTAAATCAGCAGAAGCAAACTTAGGCAGACAAAGAGAAACTAGTTGAAAGCCTTGGATATCAGAGGATATATTTCAGCTGATGGATGAACATATAAAGTATGAAGAAGGTAAACGGAATTTTTGACAATTAAGAAATAACATAAACAGGAAGTGCAAATTAGCGAAAGAAGAGTAGATTAAAGAAAATGGTTCAGAAATAGAAAGAGAAATGATCATTGGTAAAATAGACTGAGCATAGAGCAAAGTAAAGGAGAATTTTGTGGTACATAAATAAAAAGGCCAATAATGTGTTAAATAAAGATGGAATACCGATTTATAATACAAAAGAAAAGGTCAATAAGTGGGTGGAATATACTGAAGAGTTATATGGGGGAAATGAATTAAAAACAGGTGTTATCAAAGAAGAAGAAGAAGTCAAAGAGGATGAAAAAGGAGATACATACAATACTAAGATCGAATTTAATAGTGTTAAAAGATCTGAACAGCAAACAGGCTCCTGGGATAGATGGGATACCAGCAGAATTACTGTGCAGTGCAGGTGAGGAATGGATAGATTATACAAACTGGTTTGTAATATTTACAAAAAAGGGGAAGTTTCATCAGACTTCAAAACCAGTGTTATTGAAAATGATTCCAAAAAAGCAGGAGCAGATAAAAATAAAGAATACAGAAGAATTAACTTAACTACTCATTATATAACCAATTTGGTTTCAGGAAAAGAATAGGGACAAGTCAAGTAATTTTAGTGCTCAGATTAATAGTAGAAGGAAGATTAAAGAAAATAAACCAACATACATGGCATTTATAGACGTAAAAAAGGCATTTGATGATGTAGACTGGAATAAATAAAGCATTTAAAAAAATTTAGTGTTCAGGTATAGAGATAGAAGAACAATTGCTAATATTTACAGGATCAATACTGTAGCAGTAATAATGGAAGAACATAAGAAAGAAGTGGTAATAAAAAAGGGAGTCCGACAAGGATGCTCCCTATCCCCGTTACTTTTTAATCTTTATATAGAACTAGCAGTTAATAAAGTTAAAGAACAATTTAGAACCGGAGTAACAGCACCAGATGAAAAGATAATGATGCTATGATTTGCTGACAATATAGTAATTCTAGCAGAGAGTAAAAAAGATTTACGAGAAACTTTGAATGGCATGGATCAAGTACTACACAACTACTGCATGAAAATAAACAAGAACAAAACAGAAGCAATGAAATGTAGTAGAAATAATGTAGATGGACCATTGAATATAAAAACAGGAAGAGAACAAATTACCGAGGTAGAAGAATTTTGTTATTTGGGAATTAGAATTACTAAAGACGAACGAAGCAGGAGCGATATAAAATGAATAGCACAAGCAAAACGAGCTTTCAGTCAGAAATATAATTTGCTTACATCAAAAATTAATTTAAACATCAGGAAAACATTTTTGAAAGTGTATGTTTGGAGCATAACTTTATATGGAAGTGAAACTTGGACGATTGGAGTACCTGAGAAGAAAAGATTAGAAGCTTTTGAGATGTGGTGTTACAGGAGAATTGTAAAAATCAGATGGATGGATAAAGTGACAAATGAAGAGATGCTGAAGCAAATCAATGAAAAAAGATGCATTCAGGAAAATATAGTTAAAAGAAGAGACAGACTTATAGGCCACATATGAAGACATCCTGTAATAGTCACTTTGATATTGGTGGGACAGGTAGATGGGAAAAATTATGCATGCAGGCAATGTTTGGAATATGTAAAACCAATCGTTAGGGATATAGGATGTAGGAGGTATACCAAAATGAAGCGACTGGCACTAAATAGGGAATCTTGGAGAGCTGCATCAAATGGCTGAAGACAAAAACAAATTATTTTATTGAAGTAGTAGATAATTCATAAAGATGATCTATTAAAAATGCCTAATACTGAACTGTTATCTAATTTTTATACAAAGCTTAATATTTTAAAGTCATTAAAATAAGAGTAAAATCTCTTAAGATGGTGATTAATAACGGGTGGGTTATTGTGGGACTTACTTAGAAGATTTGGATACATTTACCTTTAACACTACTTATCAAACTCACAAACATTTAACTCTATCATTATCATAGAGCCACATAAGCAAGTTTGAAAAAGCATTCTGAAAATTGCTATGAGCTAATTAAAACAATTTAATTTCATTACTTCTCAGAAGATACTTCATGTGTTCAATTGTACAGCAGATTCAATTTTACACAGATGAACATTCCCAAAGATTTTTTATTTTATATGTATTTATCACCAGAGAAAATGGTGTTTGTTTATACTGTTTTCAGTAAATTATTAAAATTGATGACAAGTTAGGACTTTCAGAAACAATCTCAAACATAAATGGTATGGTAAAAGTACCCCATCATTTTCAATATAGATCATTGTGCTGGATTGAATTACAGCAGAGTACAGATGAAATAAAATGAAGTTCATTGTAATTTTTTTGTTATGTACTATATTAGTTGTAAAGAAAATTTTCTTTGCAATAATTCTTTGAAATTGTAAAATTGTGTTAAGTCATGTTCAATTATAATTGCCTTATTTTTTACGGCAGATGGAAATAAATATTTTTGTATGTGAAAAATGCCAAGCTCAAGGAGATTTTAACCCAGAACATTCAGTACTAAAGGCAGAGCCACTACCAGAGATTTGCATTAAATTAAAAAAAAAAATTATTAACATGTTTTATATATATATATATATATATTCACACACACAGAGCTTCTACAATACTAATTTTAAAATATTCAGTATAAACTTTTGGTATGGAACATAATACATAGTTCAAATACATCTAACATTTCATCAGTGATAGTTTTGTGCTTTACGATACTTTTGAAAAATTTATTAACTGTGATCTATGAGATAAAATTATACATAGTTCATCTGATAGTAAAAATTTCTCAAACTAAGTCAGCCATAAACCTACTTAGCACGCTTGTTTGCAGATGGTTTGCAATAGCATTTACACTGTTTGATTTTTATTTCACAAATAATTAAAACTTTTTCAGTTGTAAATGATTGAAATCACAATGAACAAGAAGAATCTGAATCATATAACGATAACCTTGATGTTGACGGAGAGCTCATCTGTGCAAGTTTGTACATCATGAAAGAACAGGTAAGAGTTTAATTATCTTAAGAATATATGGTTGAGGTACTGTCCTGATTCAAATTTAAAACAGGTTGATAATTTTTGCTTATTACTGAAAAATAGTTATACTGTAAAAAAGTCTAATTAATGAATGTGCAGCCGAAACAAAGCAGAAATGCATAGTTCTAACCTTATGTCAAATTTAGAATACTATTTCATTTAATTTTGCTACTATAGAAGGACAAAATGTAATGTAGTTTTTGGGTAATATGTTCATAAAAAATAACAGATGAACAATTAATTATTTTTATAACTTCAGTCAATTTTTATTTTGAATTTTTATCAATTTAAAAATTAAAAGAAAAAAAAAATTAGGTACTTTTCTTAAAATAATTAAACAAAAATATAATGGTATAATAAAATAATCTCACAAATAACACTAATCTAATAATTAAATATAATACATAATATTATTTCCAAAAATAATTATTTAAAACGTTAAATATAAATGTCTATACAATTAAATTAATTCACAGTAAAACCTAAATTAATTCTAAACAGTAATAATAAAATGAACTCTGTACCTCAGAAACAGTTTAGAATTAAGTGAAAAGATGTAGCATGATAATTACTAATTAATTGAACTGTGGAACTCTTAAAGAAAGTTTACCTACATACTGACAAACATTAGCAACCAAAAATAATATAGTGGTACCCAGTTAGGAAGCATGCTTTAATACCATTTTTTTTTTTAAATAGCCTTGACTGATAAATCACAAGCTAATACAAAGAGCACATATGAAGACTTCATCTGACGCTGTTTAATTACAATAAATATATAGGAGCCAGTTCACTCAGGAAGATTATCGAGTAAGATGTAGACTGAGTAAGACTATTTACTGTAGATGCTTATTGTTTTTTCTACACTTTATATAGTTAAAATTATTTTTCATATGCTTTAAAGTTAACATTACACTGATTTCTAAATGTACAGAATTTGGATAAATAAATGTAAAACTGTTCTGCATGAAAAAGCAATAAAAATGTTCAATAAATTTAACATAAAGAAATACTGAAAGTTCTTAGCTCCGAAATGTTCTAAGTTCTTTAGAACTGTCATGTAGCTATAGATTAGGCTAGCTTATGAAAAATAAGATGTAAATTAAAATTAAAGTTTAAAAAAAAAAAATGTTATATACATTTTACTAAATCTAATTATTATATAAAAAACTGTAACAACATTTTTGTACCACATGGTATATTTAAAATTAGAAACGTGATCTACTAAATCATGACATAAGATTTCATAGATACATTTATCATATTCATCAAAACAATTTGAAATAATAATTAAACATATTACAAGATACAAAATTAATAATAAAAAAAAAATAGATTAAAAAATTACACACTAACTACAGGAATCTCTCATTATTCATGATAATGATATTCATGTTTTCAGTTATACATGCTCTTCAGCCGTTGTTAAACAAAATTAAAAGTGACTGAAATTATGTTTACAGTTTTTTCTTTATTTAAATCTTACTATTACAATTGTTAAATAATTCATGATTATAGAATTATTACTATACACTAAAGTGAAGAGTGAACACAGAGAATAAGGGGAGACAACAGCGTGAGGAGTTGACTGATTTATAATAGTTTTGCAGTTATAATAAGAAGACAAAAATTATGACCACGATCTGATAAAGTTTACGATATTGATCAATTCATGGAAAGGACTTGAAATTTATGACAGCTTGAACAGCAATGATCTCAAATACAGGAATCTTTTAAGAAAATGATAAATAAGTAAAAGGCTACTTATTTTTGAGCAGCGGACACTAGATAAATTGGATTATATGAAGTAAATTTACCAGTAATTCAAAGAAAACTCATCAGTAACAGTTAATTAATAAATATTAGTTAATCTAATGTCAGATATATTGTAAGAAAGTCAGTAGTAGTGCTCCATAAATTAAAAAAAAATTAAGGAAATATTTTTAGTTATGGTAGTTTGTAAAATGTTCATTAATAACCCCTGAAAGAAATAAAAGGGCATTTTATGATTAAAAATTGTAATGTATAAATCATTAAATTACTGTAAGTAAAAATACATTCATGTTTAATTACATTTATATATAAAACATACTTATACTGTCTTAATGTATCTTTGTGAAACATGAACTTCATTATTCTGTAAAATCAAGGTATTTCTATTCACTGTAGATACTTATAACATATTCCCATGAGTAGTGAGAGGTTACTGTATAAGAATAATTTTGCAAACAGGTTATCAGCACTGACTGAAAGTAACCCTTTCGAGATTACAAGATTAATAAAGAGACTTTTAAGACAAAAAAATTAGAGAATATGTATGTTCTAAAAAGTCCTGAGACACAAAAATTATTCTGTGAATGCTTACTTTGAAGATAAAAAAAACTGTGCAATCACACAATTCAGTTGAACTGCAAAAAATAGATTTGTACGTACTGAAATTATTTACATTATTAATAAGTAAATATCAAGGAAAATAAAAAAAAATAATTACAAAACTGTAACTGATGCTATAAACAAATAAAGAATTATACTACACAGTTAACAAAATAAACTGGGAAACAAGGGAACCATTTATACAATGGATTTCAAGTATCATTTTTGTAAAAAATTTTTGAGCATAATACTGATTGAATGTATATAATAATTACTTAAAATAAATATATATATAAATATAAAATATAGATTTATATGCCATTTGTAAATTAATTGATTATATATACAAATAAAAGATACACAGTGTATATTTTTTAAATTGGCATGAACATTATAAACTGATATGAACATCAACCTTCTTATTATTATTTTTTCTTAATTTGTGATTTGAGTTTTTAAAATCATTGTAAGAAATGTAGTTCATAGTAGCAATTTTATTTATAAATTAACATACAATAGAACTAATAGCTACATCTTTATATTACAAAAAAACTGAATTGTTTGAACTAATAATTCTTTTTACAAACTCTCTGAAAAAACTTTGATCTTGAAAGTATATACACTGGCCTCCAGAGAAATAAAAACAATTGATGAAGATCTGTCCTGACCCTTAAGACAATAGATGTTAATGCATGACACAAGACTGTAATAAAATAAATATACATTTGTATAATGATCCTAAACATTATGTTCTGTGTAACAAAAGGTTTGAAGGTCACAGAATTGATGTAACCTTATGAGGACTGCATATTTCTTATCAGTCAACATTTTTTTATCTTTGTTTTAATTTATAGCAAAATATTAATTATTTATAATTACTTTGTTGTAGAATTATTAAATCACTGTGTATGCAATAAAACTTGAGGATGTGAATATGATCTAGAAATTTACAAGGTGTGAAAAATATCAAGGTTAAATAAGATTAAAAAAAGTATCTACTGAATGAAAGACAGACACTACCATGCCAACTTGAGATTAGTAAATGACCTTAACGTAATAACTGCTTACCCAATTTCTAACATGCTTCCTATACATTTATATAAGATACATAATTGTAATGTCTGTGGGTAACCTGAGATAAGTCACAAGTTGTTCCCAAAAATAGCAAAATTCTTCAGAATAACTTGAATCCAATGTCAATGTTACTAGGGAAAACAAGGAAAGACAGCAGTTTTCTGCTACCTTCTTAAATATACCATTACATATCAATATACCAGAGCCACCAAAATGCAGGACAATCAAGCCTTACAAATTACACTTTCACTGTGTTGGACTGCATGAAATGATACAGCAATGAACATCATTATGCTCAGAGAAGAGACTAAATAATACTACTTACACCTCAGCTGAGTTAGATGTGTCATGTTATATGAAAGACTAGGACACATAAAGAAGCAAATTGATGTACTCTTTTTTTTTTTTTTTTTGGTAAAACAATTATATAACATTGCTTCAACTCAAAGAGATTTTTACAAGAATATAAAATACAGAGTAAATTATATTTTTTTATATTATAATTAATTAGTTACACTGGACACTATAAATATAAATACACGCGCGCGCGCACATACACACACACAAACAACTTAATTTCTCTCTTAATATGAGTGAATAATATTAATTATTAATAAGAATTTCAAAAGTATTTCTGAAGTTAGTGAACATCTAACAATAGGATCCCCTTACTGCAGGAGATTTTCAATGAAATAATGAAAAGTCGATTCAAAGAATTTCCAATGCATATTAAAACACATAAAAAATAAGTGTGTACACTATCTTATAAAATTCAATTAAATACAAATTGCATTTGTAAAAAAAAAGTACATATACTTTGAAATAACTTAGAACATGTATAATCTAAAAAAAGCTGTCAAATGATGACCATAATTGTGCTGACAAAATTTTCCAAAGATTATATCTTTTCTTTTGCAGAAATGTGTAATAAATTAAGTCTTGAAAATAAAGTAATTAGTATTTGTTAAATAGTTGATGTGTTTTCTTTGGCATTTTATATAAAAATATTTATTCAAACTAAATATTATTATAAAAACTTATTATATTTGTATTATAATATTATATTATTA
>JAAAKQ030511788.1:21915-33745 GCA_010016005.3 Zanna intricata
ATATTATTAATCATTTTATAAAAATAATTATTCAAAATAACAGAAACACTAATAAAGGTGATATATGTAAATCATTGGGAAGAAGAGCTCACAGCATTTTTATTGAGCATATAGATCTTATTACTGGACATCAAGGAAAACAAAGAGTAATAGAAAATATAACAGAACAACAAATGTCACTGTATTTTGTGCAAGATTATTTACACAATGATTTTGTACAAATTTATACAATGATATTTCCTGAACTGTAATGAGAAGGATGGTGTCTCTTCCAGATATAACACCGACTGATCACAGGCTAACTTTTTTCAAAACCGTTAGAAAAAGCACATGAAAAATAAACTGACCTATACATTCAGTTAATTTATAAAAAAAAAAAAAGTACTTTTTATCCAGAAATATAGTAAACAAACTACCAAACATTTTGGTTTCAATGATATTATTATAATAATAGTTGAAGGTATGTAATAAAACCTGAGGTATGTCAGTGAATGTTTAAAGTTATTTTGATTAGAATAAAAAGCGCAACAGTTGTTTTTCATAAAGATTTCCATCTCACAAAAATGATTAAAATTTAGCTAAATTTCAGTGTAGTTCCAATTTAAAACATTTGAGTGACCTGTCCCTCTTGTAGGAGGACTTAGTGCACCCAGTTAATATAAATGTGTACCAAGGGTCATAACTGTTTTGTCAAGTTGAAATCCCAAAAATCAGCAAGCATAATATTTTATTTTAAATTATCAAGGGCTTTGGGATATAATTCATGGGCAGTTTAACAAATTGAATTCTAGCAGCAGGTCTCATTAAAATTGATTATTTAACATTTATACTTTGGGGAGGTTTTAATCTTTTAGTAGCACAATGTGTGAATAATTTTGTACTATAAGGGTATGAAATATTTATAAACATAATAAATAACAGTAAAATAAAATTATCATATAAGTTTTGGTGAAATTCTGATGATGTATAATAAATTCAAGTACTATGTGCTACCTAAAATATTAAACAGTTTCATAAAAACATTGTATACACTTCAGAGATAGAAAACAATACTTTTGACTTTTTAGATATCAACGAAAAATAAATAAATTGGTATCTGTTGAAAACCAACATTTTCAGTAAAAATTAATAACCCCAGAACCAGAAAAAAGCAATTTACTAAGGCACAGTAAAGAGAGCTCTAAGCTATAGAGAAGATTATGATGAGTTAAATAAAGAATTAAACTTGACTTAACAGTGGGACTAATTGCACTACTATGTAAGTTTTCTGAATAAATCTCTTTTAAAAAGAACACTAATGTAATATCCTTTCTTTGGTAACAATGTATGACTATAAAGTTGTTCTATCATACCAATGTATGATACTGATCAGATTTCACAAAAAAAAAAAAAAAAACACAAAAACTAAATACCTCATACAGTTACAAAAACTTATTAGGAATATGCACGAGTGCAGGTTCTGAACTGTTGGTAGAAGATCAAATTTTATTTTGATTAATAAAAGTATTTTTAGGGCACAAATCTTTAAAACATTGAAATTTAATGTAAAGGTCAATTCTAAAAGAGTTCATTAAAAAAATTCTTTTCTAATTCAAGAAAACTTAAAGTTCCTATAAAATTCACATGATGTTAAATTATTTAGGAAATAACAACAGTCTGTATTTCTTATGGTTTCTGATATATGTTTTTAAACATTCCACACAGAAATTTAAATACTTTAAAACATTAGCAGAGCCCAAAGCTTTGTGTCAGTAAAATACAATAATATCTAAAAAAAACTATTTATTAGATTTAATACTTGTTAGAACTAATATGGCATATTTTTTACAAATACTTCTACCAGAAAGAACTTGGAAAACTATTGCAGTTTTTGGCTTTCTACAGTCTAATATAATCACAATCCATAAAAAACACAACAACCTTGGAATCTTTGGAAAAAGATCCTATGATGCCCATTTTTAAAGAAAATCAAGTTTTTAAAATTAAATATATACTTTAATATACAAAATTACTCTCTTAAAACATATTTTTAATCGCAATAGAATCAAGGAAAAAATTATATATTAATATTGAATTTATAATTTTACTAAAAATACAATTCCCAACACAAATGTTATAATTAAAAACATTTTGAAACCTTTGGTCACATCTTAAAAATAACAAACTGAGAATGTTGACTGAATGAATGTTGTTGTCTAAAAGAATTATTTTCATGCAAGAATTTTTAAATAAAGTTGCACAGCAGTAGCTATATTATTACTAATCTTTGCATGCAAAATCATCTTAAAAAAAGAACAAAAAACAAAACAACTTACTGTAATAACTAAAGCAAGAGGTAATTTTAACAAGTATTGTTAAACATAAAATGAACTAATGCTATTAAATGCATTAATCATCAATATCGCAAAATACTTACATTTTTATAAATATTTTTAAGCAGATTAATAATAATAAATCTTCCAGTACGTACACATGGAGAAAATCTGACAAATTACACACATTTGTATGAGGCGCAGTTCAAAAGTAAAGGGCAATCATTAAACAATATGAGAACAGTTGAAAAAAGAATTTATTAATGGTTTCAAATACTTACATTTTTATTTTCCTGTATAATCACACATTTGTTCCAAACAACATTGATATTGTAATCAAGTTTCTTCAAACTCGCCACCTGGGATTGCAGCCACTTTTACAATGACATTTTCAATGCTTCCTCAAATCATTGAGACAAAAGCCAGTTTTTGAGGTGTGGGAGAGATGGTAGTCGCTGGGTGCAAGAGGATGATGATAAAAAAATCTTCCATTCAAATTTCTGCATTGTTTCTGTGATGTATACAGCCACGTGTGGATATATGTCATCACAAAGAACAATTCCTTATCTCAGCATTCTCAGTCATCAGTTTGAATGGCACGACACAGTTTAGAAAGTGTATTGCAATAGATTTGTGATGTGATGGATATTTCAGGTTCCAAGATATCAATCAACCAAGTACACCCTTTTGGTTCCAGAATACAGTTGCTGTGATTTTCCTTTGAGACTGAGATTTCCTGAATTTTTTTGGTTTAAGTGAATCATAATGACGTCACTGCATGGATTGTTGTTTCATCTCAACATTAACATATGAAATCCATGATGTTTTATCACCACTGACGATATTTGTCTCCCTCCCGTTAAAGCAGTCAAGAAAAACATATGCAGATGTCATTCTGTGATCTTTGTGAGCACTTGTCAACATTTTTAGCACCCATCGTGCACATAGTTTACATTAGTCTAGAGTGTCAATCACAATTATCAACAATGTTGTCTTTGAAACTTCTGGAAAGTATAGAAAAAGAACGCTAATCAGAAAGTAATGATTTTGTCTCGCTTTTGCATTTACAGCTCAATGAGATCGCTTGCCACTTTTCAGTTTGTCATCAACATTTTAATGCCCTTCCTTAAATTCATGACATCATTGTTTCACTTTTCCTTCACTCATTACGGTAGGCCCATATGTTTCACACAACTGACAATGAATTTCAGCAACTTATGTCCTCTTGCATTTAGAAATCTAATTATTGATCAAACTTCACAACTGGTGGGATTTGTTATTACTCCACTCATTTTAACACACTGTCTCACAAAGGAAAACAACAATTACCTGACAGCCACATGGTGGTTAAATGCCCAACAGACTGTTTAAAGCTACTGCACATCCACAAACCAATTAAGTGTTGTCAATCGCTATTTATAACTCAACAGCCCTTACTTTTAAACTGTGCCTCATAATTTTATTTTGCTCATATATGAATGAGAGAACAGTTGGAATAGTTTCAATTAAATAATTTTTCCGTAAACGTGGCAAGTTGTTTAGTCATGGGGATTTAAGTAATGGCACACTCTCAGGAATGATTTGTCTGAATTTGTACAAAACACCTCATGTACATGACGTATGTCACCATCACATCATATTATTAAAAAAATTAGGTAAGGTTATGATGGTAACACTTAACATCTAATTAAAGCTCACACAGCTTATGGGTAACAATGGACTAAAGATGAAAAAATTTATTTGTTATGAAATCCATTTTTTTCACTGAATAGTGTATATAATGTATTTTCCTGGAAAGATATGGGTATGTATTATCTGTTCCATCTCCTTACGTACAGTACTAAAGATAAATGAAGTCTCCAGTCAGAGTTACTTTTTTTGTAAGTAACGATGTTCACTAAACAGCAAAAAAGAACCAAAAAAAACTCTGTCTTCTCTGTCTTGGTTTAAAGACCAAGTACAGAGAAGAATTTCAGAGTTGATTATCATCTGCATTTCAGTGGCTTAGTATGGTGATGTGCAACAGTACATTTAACTCAAAAGAAAAAACTCACTGGGAAAGCAACTTTACTTTTCACTTTCCCTAGTAAGCTGATACAGTATGCTTATCACTATTGGAAATGATCATTCTATTTTAAAGGAATACATCTAGTAATAATGTCACCTGAGTATTTTCAATAACTGGCATCTAAACTAAAGATATATGAATTTTGTTTATTCATATATTGAAATAACAAGAAAAGTGACCATTAAACGCACAAACAGATCATTTTCTTACTCAGTTTTGAAGATCTAACACAAAATAAGAGCTCATCATAATGACAGATAAGTAAAAAAGATTACCTCTATGAAAAGACCATGCCTTATTTTCATGAGATGATGTCTATAAACAATAATGAAACTAAATAATTTTTAGGTATTTATTGCAGTAAGAAAAAACATGAAATTTTTATTTCAACTGCTTTTCTTCAAAAAACAATTTTTTCTATTGGCATAAAAGTTTATTTTTCAATTTTTTCTTGAATAAGTAAAAAAACAATTAGAAATGTTTTGCTGTAATGCACATCTCACAATCACAATCTCTATTTACTATTAAAAAAAAATTGAATCTTTAAACTTTAATATATTTAAAGAAAAGATGAGTTATTGTCTGTAAAAATCTTACCTCAAAATTTTTTTTAGCAAAATTAATGAGCTATTGGCCAAAATGTTCAAGTATTACAAATGTATATATATATCACAATCACTACTACAGACAAAAAATATGAAAACATGAACATAAATTTACAAATTCTCTTACATATTAAATTTTTATTAAAATAATTTTATAAAATAATAACAAAGACCTTAGCAGCTGACACTTTACTTGCAGAAAAGCAAAAATAGAAAAAATCTCTTAAAATGTTAATACTTTTAATTAATCATGAAGCTATGAAGTTAAATAATTTAATATAAATAAAATTTGTAAATCTTCTATCAAAATTTTCACATTCTAATCTGTTTTAGTGAATGAAGGAGAGAAAAAGAAAGAATAACAAAAATTTCTAAATTTTTCGTGAATTTGTAATGTCCTTACAGCATAACAATTTTAAAACATATGAAGCAATTTGTAACTTCTCTAAACTTTCCTGTTTACCACAAGCATTAGAATTTTGGAAACTGTAAAATGCCACAGCAACTAGCTTGTGCACTCTTTGTACGTAATTGTTCATGTATTTTTTGTAAATTTAAAAACAATCACACAAAACAATTCAACAGGCTCAGAATATGTAAGAGATGCAACAGTTCAAATCTGGAGCAATAATAATAGTAATAATAATTGTATAACTTTTTTAAAACAGAACAAAAAACTAAAAAAAGATTTATGTAATCCCAATACAAAAGATTTTCAATATATACATATATAATTTTTTTTTTTTAATGGGAGTGATTGAACTGTCTACCAAAGCAACCAACAATAAAAAAAATACCCAGAAAAATCAAAACAAAAAAATTAGACGCAAAAAGATATTTTGCATCCAGAAAATGTGAACTTTGTCAAGTTGTAGTAATCAATGACAAATTTAAAAAATACAAGGGTCAATCAATAATTGAATAGATAAACAGCTATACAGCAAATATGGTTTATTAAATAAATACAATTTTTTGTCTACTTTTCCACTTGTCTGCATTTGTCCTGTCTTTTTGAGTCTTCTTATCCTCTCAGTGAAGAATTCTTTACCTTGATCTGGAAGCTGGTTTTGTACTTTTTTCTTTACCTCTTTGTTGTCGTTGAACTTGATGTCACGCAAAGCTTCTTTCATTGGACCAAACAGATAAAAATTCAAAGGGGGCAACATCAAAGCTGTAAGGATGATGAGGCAGGAACTGAACTCTCAACTCACTTTGCCAATAGTTTCAGCATCAGTTGTGCCTTGTGCCATATGAGATCAAGCAATTTCTTGAAGAAGCACATCTTTCCTCTGCCATCCTGGACATTTCATCTTCAATGCGGGCTTTCCTTGTTCTCAATCATGGCTGAGTAGTATAAGCTGTTGATAAGTGTGCTACTTCTCCAAATGATTACAGAAAATCAGACTATGGGCACTTGAAAAGATAGTTAACATGACCTTACCAGCCGACAGTTGCACTCTGAATTTTTTAAAGACAGGCAATTCAGGGTTTTTCCACTGCATGCTTTGACGTTTGGACTCCAGCTCAAAATGATGTATCCAAATTTCATCACAGGTTAAAATCTTGTCCAAAAATGCAAACATCATTATTAAAATGATTTTTGAGTTCGGTGCAAATGCGAAATCTCTTTGTGATGAATAGTAAGCTATCTGGGACCCATCTTCCAAAAGTCTTCTGGTAGATCAATTTGTTTTGAATGATGGAATGAGTTGTGCCAACACTCAATTTGTTAAACTGTAAGTTGTCAGTCTTCTTGGATAAGTGAATCAATACAAGAAGCTAATGCCTAGGTCGACAGTATTACCAGACGCCTGGAGCAGTGCTTGTTGATCACACTTTTGCGGCCACTTTTAAACTTTTCCACCCATGCTCAAAAACTCTCATGGTTCATGAAACTACTGCTGTACTGTTTGTTCAACTGAGAGAATATTTCTGATGGTTGTACACTTTCCAAAAGTAAAAATTGGATCACAGAATGCTGTTCTTCAAAAGTAATTTATTTTAGTGGCCACACCATCGTTACTAAGACTCTAGAGGTTATGTTTACATAAATATTAATCAAACAGCTGACTAACAATCTTCACACAAGGTTGCCAATTAACACTTACAAAATTTTAAATTGCCTGCATTAAGCATTTCCTTCACTAAAAATGAATGTTTGTCTGTTTAATTATTTAATGAGCCTTGTAAATTTATTAAAATTCATTAATAACAAACAAAAATAAAACAAAAAAATCTTTTAATGTTTCTCTTAAGTGTGATACCATTTCTTGGATTGTTTTTTTTGCGTACATTACAGATCTGTAAATACAATTTTTCTATTATCCTTAGTTTTAAATAAATTATGCTTCAAAAAAATTAAAGGAAAATATAGTTAAGTTACCATAAACGATTGGGATCGAAAGATATTTGTTACCATTGTGTAGTAGAACCACTTTTAAATTATACTTGAACGAATCTATGGAAAGGTGCCAATTCTCAGGTTTATGAACTTGTCCTAAGTGCAACATAAGCCCATCAATATTTGTGCAATAAACCAAATTATTTTCATCAATAAAGTACTGAGAAAGTTCTTTTTGTCAGCATCAAAAGCCCAAAATTTTTGTATTTTTTAAAAGTAAATTCCAACCTTTCAATCTTGATTTTTTTCCAACAGTTCAGCTTGAGTTTTTGAAAAATTTAAATCGCTAACAAAGTCATTTAATTCACCTTGTGATATAAGATGTGGCTTATCCGAAGATAATTCACAACCAAAATCGTTGTTGTCTTCTTCAGTAGTGCCTGATTCTTCATCGCTGCTTTCAAAATATAAACCACAGGTGGCTCAGGAACTGGAATAATTTCACTGTGAGGTAGAGGCCTGATTGCAGATTGCAATGAAAGATATTTTATATTATGTTTAGATTTAAAAAAAATTCCAAACACACTTGTTAAACAAAATTAACAATCATGAACCTTTGGTCATGTCAAACCATAGGTAAACCAAATGGCAAAGCCTTCCATGTACCTTTCAGCCATCCTCCTAAATATACAGAACAATTAGTGCATACTTTATAAGGAGCAGACATCTTATCCTGATCACCAATTTTACACTGAAATCTCTGACCATTATAGATTTTAAGTTAAGGTTTTATAGAATTTAAGTAAGATTGTATTTTTTGAATAATTTCTTTGTGTTCAAAATTTTACTTTAGTACAGTACATATTTTAATCGTAGTTAAATAAATTCATAGTGTCAGTGTAATAAGTTTTAAAATAAAACAATTTAAATGTGATTCAGTTCTTATCATGAATTCCTTTCTAAAAATAGAATTTTGTAGCTGTATGACATCATGCTTACCGTTGGAACCAAATCTTTCTCATGTGCAATGCGGCGTTTGTGTGTATACACAAGCTCACATGGACAGTGTTAGACTGGAATGTGGTAGGGGCTAGACAAGATAAAGAAAAAATTTGTTCCATCTTGAGACCTGGTTGCAATGACATTGTAGAGACGTTCAGTTGTAATGTGGATAAAGTGAATCAAATAAATTGTGTAAAACTATGTATTATTTTAAATTAAAAATATTCATGGATTGGCCAATACCTAATTAATATATATATTAATGTAAGAGTGTTACAATACAGTGTTATAAGAGTGTAAGAGAGTTATAATACACTGAGGGTCTCGTGTTACCATGATGGCAACATTAAGAAATTACAAACTTATCTGTTGAAATGAAGTCCAGAACATCATTTCACAGTTCCCGAACAAGTAATTAAATTTTCTTTAATATATTTTTTGTCTATAAAATATATTTTAAAAAAATTTTTGTCTTTATTAAATTAATAGTATTATTAAAGCTTACAAAGTATAAATGATATGATTTTTTATTTTAATTAAAGAATAATGTTTTTTCTATTTGATTTTATGGTAAACTCACCACATACAACAAAAGGCATCCACATTATTTACACAATTTCAAGGCAATATGACACTATACTGTCAAAAAACTTAAGACTGCAATAAGATGAACAAAATTAATTCATTCCTAAATCCAGTACTTAATAAAAACTTCACAGCTATGTTTTCAGCTACATGCACGGACATGATTAATCTTATCCATGAAGGCTCACTCTTCAGTAGTAGATATAATGTCATAATATGTGACTATAATATGATCTAATTCTTTGATTAGTATTGTTTATTTATAGCTAACAAATTATGTTAACAAAGTTAAACAACAAAAAATGAGTTAATAAAATACAATATAGTTGCTTAAAATGCTAACTATACAATTGAAAAATGAAAAAATCCTTTCATTAAACTTTAAAAGTTTTTCAAAAATGGTGGGGGGTAAAAAAGATTCTCAGTTTGTTTTCAGCATAAAAAAAAACAGATTAAAATCATATATCACATGTTAGCAAACAAAAATTATGTTCATCAGTGATATTCTAATAGTGGTTTGAAAAAAAAAACCCCAAGATAAACATTACCGCTAAAAAGACACACTTCAAGCCAGAATATGTGACATTACTCAATATTTAAAAACTTAAAAAATCTGAAAATTAATGGAAAAGGGTAAGAAACTTTTATTGAAGCAAAATGTTTTTTTTAATCTTTGACCTTTCAAATTCCAGAAAGAATTTTCCAATAAAATGAAAAATATATTTTTACATTGAAAAAATTTTTTTTTTAATGGTATACTGTAATAAATTTTAAAACCTATAGAAATCTGAATTTTTTTTAGCGATACTAAACAAGAAAAAACATTGAATCCATCCACAAATAACTAATAAGACTTGTTGCTAGAGTAACTGTACTAAAAATTTGTATTTTAAATAGAAATATTTACATACAACAAACATACCATAATTAGATAAAAACATAAATAAAATAGATCATACCTTATCTGCGCACATAGCTACCCTGATGTCTTGGCATGTGATTTCAACATGGCGTATATTTTTTACATAATTACCAGCCAACTAGAAAACAAAGAAGAAATTACTAAATAAATGAATAGAACAAATAATTAACAAAGTATTTATGTAGCTGCCACCAGCAGCTAAACCATTTTTAAGTACTACTAACAATACACCAATAATTTATCAAGTTAACATACTAAATAACAATTGCCTTATAGAAGCTTCTGTAATATTAGGCCCCTCTCAGAGATCAGCATTCTGAAACTGAAGGTTAAGAAGGATAAATTCCAACAAGTGAAGCCATATCTAAAATCAATTTCTATAGATCACTTGACATTAAAGAACGGTTGCAGGTTCACTGCACAATTTAAATACATGCTACAAGAAATAAATGTTAATGGTAATATAACCAATATAATTAATGGCAACAGAAATCAGTGCTATCAAAAATATATGTATAAAACACAGGAGATCATCAATAATATGAAACACTATTTTATTAATATGAATCTCGGTAAGATGTACTGCATATTTAAAGATCATGTTATTCCAGGTTTTATATATATATATATATATATACATATATAACATCACTTGTTTCCTTTGTGAAACGCATAAAAAAAAATGTAATAGTAAAATTAATATTGTTTTGATGAATTACGAACTCACACATAGCATGGAAAACATTATGATATTTCATAGAAGGAAATAATAATAATAAGATGCAAATGAAATAAATTTTTTATTTGATTCCTAAATTTTAAAATTGTGATGAGAAAGACACAAAAAAATGGCTAATAGATGATATTGATGAGGCCAGGATTCCACTTTTAAATAAGAATTTAACTGTAAAATTACCAAAAATTTCTGACTAGGGAGAATATTTCAACAAAGAAGAGAACAAGATAGATCATATTAAGAGTGGATCTACTCATGCTGAAGTTTTCCCTGCATTGAAACTGCTAGCCAGGTAAGATGATTGATCTAAACTGTGTCCAGTATAATTATTTTTGACAAAATAAGTGAGAGGCCTTGCAGTGCAAATTTTATTAAAACTGGTACAGCAAAAGTTTAGAAATTATTTTAAGTAACCTTTCATTTGTCAAGAAAGAATCTCTTCTCAAGTACCCTGTTTTAAACATGTTTGTGATATTTTAGAAATATTATTTTGTAGCCTACATACTGTGTGAATAAACTCTTCTACAAACTATCATTTATAATATTATTTGTACAAATTTTCAACTAAAAATGTTTAAGTTGCACACGTGTTTTTATACTAAACGGTAAAACTAAAAAACTCATATATTTACATCAGACCAAAATTAATTTTTAATGTTTTATTATTGTTATTTTTATGTAGTTAATTGTAAAAATTTTTTTAAAATGAAATATTTAAACCGATGAAGGTCCCAAATAGATTAAATTACTGATAGTCCACTGAAAATGAATTATTAAAAAATACAACATAATGTACACAAATAAATTAATTATAAAACATAACTGAAATAAGTTATTATTTAAAAAAAATAATTAACTAAAATTTAAAAATAAAACTATTTTAGTAAAAGCCCTTGACACACAATATCTAACAGTTAATTATAAAAAAAGAAGAAAAAAAACACAACTTACATGTTAAAGGAAAATCATACATTTCATATCAACACAATGTATAGTAATGAAACAATATTAAAACTAAATACATGATAATAAAGATACTGAATGAGTAAGGCCTAGTATACCACTGAAGTAGGTGATAAAAAAAATGTCAACAAATGCAATGCTCATTATTAACATAGCTGTATACATAAAAGAGTGTGTGTAAACATTCATACTGTATAAGCATAAAAGTATATACACACACATAAACAATAAACATAAGTATGAACTCTTTCAATCTCTCTCTCTCACTCTGTGTGTGTGTGTGTGTGTGTATGTGT
>JAAAKQ030511789.1:0-19630 GCA_010016005.3 Zanna intricata
AAAGCCTACTATTTTTTTGTAATTTGTATGTGTTTGACTGAAAATAAAAGATATTATTATTATTATTATTATTAAGTATAACCATTTTCCATAGAAATTTGCCTAATTCTTGATAATCAAATGATAATCTAATTCTAATAATCTAATAATCTGATAATCTAATTCTTGATAATCAAATAATCATTTTCATAGAAATGAAATTACTCTGGTTTTAGGTAATTTCTAGCACCATTTTCATTTTCAGGTATTCTCTTTTAACAGTGTACTTGTTTTAGAATAATATAATTTTTCCCAATTTAATGAATCTATGAATATATTCCTTAAGTTGGTAATATGCCAATAATATAAATTAATTAATTGATATTATTTATTTTTTGTACTTTCTAGTCCATGGAAAATTCCTTGATGATTTAATTATACCATTACTGCACATATAACAAGATTTCTACTTTGTATATTAATCGTTTTGTATTTATATCCTTGTGATCTTCAACTGTGCCAATATTATTTATTAAGTATCGATTTACTTTGTTGCATTTTATGTAAAACTGAATTGTTTTTTACGGATTATAAATACATCTTTCCTATTAATCATTGAATGTTTTCAAACAGCTTTTTTTACTTGCTGAAATTATTTTCAGTAAGCAAAAGTAATTGTTTTTCAGTTTTTATTGAAAACTGAAATTATTTTTTTTATTGAATAGACTTCAATATTACATTTACTTACAAAATAAAAATTTGATTAAAAGTCGTTTTTTTTTTAATGCGGTAATTGATTATCAAGGGTTAATACATACCTTTTCTCTACTTCATTCATTAACTTATAATATTTAGTTATTTAAGAAACAACTTACTCATCATTCCAATTGAATTTTAAATCTTAACAGTCGGGTAATTTTTGTACTTTTATGTTTTTTTTCTGATATCATAACTCTAGAACATTTAATTCATAAACTTTTTCGCCCATCGTCCACATTGAAAATCAAAAATTTTCTAGCGGCCCACCAAAATTTTTAAACTTACCATCTGATAAAAATATTAATTGCTAATGCTGTTTTAAAATGCGCTCTTAAAAACAGCAATTACAATTATTGTTTTAAACGTGAGATATCTTGGGTTTAGGTAAAAGCGGGTGATACATGATGCAGTTTCAATCTTTAAAGATTTTAATACTTCGGCACAAAATGAATAAAACACGAAGAAAAACTTCCAAATTTTTAAAACCTTTTTCTCACTGATTTTTTTTTTTAATCTGATGATATTTTAAATCTTAAGTATACTATCAAAAAGTAGAGTATTCAAGCTTCAATTTTTTTTTTATTCGTCTCTAAGTCTCTTGGTTGTAAAATTAAAGTAGCTTGAATACAATAATTTTGTATTACATAAAATATAGGTGACCTTTCAATTTTTTGTTCTAGTACGGTAGGTATTTAATTTTAATCTGAAATATCAGCAAAAACATAATTCTTGCCTTATATTTTTTTAATCAGTCATCACCTTCCTAGACCGCCTCCAATTTTCTGTGGGCCTTCTACAGTCCCCTCTGAAGGCCTTCAGCGCTCACAAGGGGGCGTTATCGCCTATTTTGAGAAGGAATGTTCTACAGTTTTTTGCTTTGCATTTCTCAACGTTTCATAACCTAGGTAACTTCCAAAAATAAAAGTGGTGATAATTTTCGTATGTACCTTTTATTTACTAATTTTAAACCTTTTACTGGATAAATCAACTGTGATGAAATCTGGCCCGAGACTGGTATAAATGAGGCAGTTTGTTGGTAAACGTTGAGGATCAATATCTCTTAACTTTGTTCCGTTGTAAAATCTAGATATTAATGATTTATCGGCGTAATTTTTTCGATTAATGCACATATATATTATATATATTGGTATTAAAAACGTAATTTAGATGAAAATTTTGGCATCAACAAAAAAATGAATTAATTATAAAAAATTAAATAATTACTATAATATATATATATATATAACGGAAAATACATCATTTTAATTAACCTTGAAATAAGATTTAAATTTTTCCGTTTTTATTATAGTAAAACATAATTTTATTAAAGAATCTGTGTTTATTGTATGAAATAATTTAAAAAATTTATTCCTAAACATGTGTTGTTTTTTAAAAGTTAAAACAGGTTACGAAGGGTTCAGTATTCCACCCAGTTATTCTTTTTTATCTTTTTCTCTGTAAATATGTTATTTCAGTATGATTTACAAATGGAAGGATTTTATACCCTCATTTATGATTTTTATTGTGATTGGAGTCCCTTCAGGAACCCCTACAATGTTTTTGTTTGATCTTGTCTGTATGCAAATGAGTTGTGTTTTGTTTATGTTTTTATGTGAGCATTTTAGTTTTATAGTTTAATTGAAATTCTTTTAATAGGCAATTTTTTGTTATATTTTTTACCGTTTTTAATATATTCAGCTAATAAAAATTTAACTGGTTTCTTGTTAATCGTTAATGTATATTTATTTATGTTGTTTATATTGGTGATGTAATATTTATAATTTTATCTATAGACTGTAAGTAAAAATTTCATATTTTGTTTTATTCATGCGTTTTTATTTATGGTAATGTAATTTTTGTTTATAATTTTAGCTCAATTTTTTTTTTTTAAGAAGAATTAATTAAAATCTTAATTTTCGTTTAAAAAGCTTCAAAGTAACTTTCTTTTACCGCTCATAAATTATAAAGTAATGTAAATTTTTTTTTTTATAGAAAAGATATTTTGAATGGATTTTGTATGTCATGTAACGTTAAGATAGTTTAGAATGTGTTTGAATTTTATTATCGTGTATATATATATATATATATATGAGTTTAGGGTTTGTTGTAACGGTAAGTGAGGATCGTGCTGCTTGTTTATGTTATCTATAAGCTTCCAGCTTTCCTGTACAAAGAGAGGATCACACTACATAGTGAGAGAGAATTAAAGGGGGAAGAAATATTTGGTAGAGTGTTCTCTGTTCTTAGTTTTCCTCTTTGATCATCATAATCAGCTGTTGCATGAAAGCCCATTTTAAATTTTTATCCCGATTTTCGCTTCAAAAAGATCGTTACAATTTAACCTTTACTTAATTACTAACCGTTCTTAATCTTTGCTTTTAAAATTATTTACTCGTTTTCATTGCTTTAATCCATAATTAAGTGCAACCGTGTTGGAAAGAAAATTCTCTTCTAAAAGACTGTATATGGTTGTTTAAAAAAAAAATTAACAAAAGTTTCAATATTCGATCTATAAGCAATAAGAAAATTAAGTAAAGAACGACAAAATTTATTTATTGACTTATCTAGCTGTAAAATAGACTTTTATCGCGTAACATATAGTTAATACCCAGCGGTCCGTTACGTCTTGTTTTTCTAATCCTAAACTATTTGCATTATCTTTGAAAGTTATAATGATTTCACAATAAAATATGTGCTTAATATTTTTCTTATAAAGTTAAAACAACAGTTAGCAACATAAAGTAAATAATTAACGTATATTCATTTAGAAAATAGAAAATATTTATATTAATTTTGTCTTTAAAGATGGTTTGAAAAATTAATAAAATATTTCTAAAATACCTTTTTATTATATGGCCACTTTAGACAGATTTTTACGTTCCTGACATCATAGCTCTAGAGCCATGCTCGAAGAAAAAAGGATGGGAATCGGTCAAAAAATTGAGTATGGGATTTTTACCATTTCTTGGCATTTCATGACCAAGGAATCTCAAAAATAAAAAATCGAAAGTACGAATAATGTTCGTTACGAATAATGTGTTGGGGTACGTGTGTTAGCTTATTTGTTGCTTAATAACTTGACTGGATAAACCGATTTTTGTTGAAATTCCGTATAGAACTTACGTAAATTGGACAATTCGTTAGTAATATTTTGGAATCATATTTTGCAAATATAACACCGATTTATATTATTAATTAAGCTCAGTACATGCGTACATGTTTTAACAATTTAAAAACAATTTGTCTCAAAGTTATTCCCACTTCCCCAAAAAATGAAGAAAGTTATAATTTTATTTATTGCATATTTTTTAACAGAATTTTTTATGTCATCATAAGTATAGTAGTAATGCAAGTGATCCCCCTCCCAAAAAAAATACGTTGGGGCAATATTGGTGATGGGGAGGCCGGTCAAAGTTTACAAATATCGTTTTTTTTTTTTGTATTCTTTAAAATTGTTTTTCTTTATTTAAACTTTTCATATATCAAAATTTTAATAATGTTGATTGCATATTTTTCACTGGATATTTTTTTAGTTTCTTTCATTTAACATAGTAAACATAGAAAAATCAAAACATTTTCTTGGAAGGTAATTTTGTAGGCGGGATAACAAAAGAAATAAAAACATAACGGTTTTTTTAAAACTTTTTTGATTTATTTGAACATATAATGATAATTTTACCATAAACCTTCGTCGTAAAATGCCCTTACCCCAAATAAGAGAAATCTTAGATTATTTTTTTCATTATCATTATTTTTAAACTAACCATTGGTAGGAAAGTATTACAACTGTCAGCTCTTTATTTTCGTTGCACAAATAGTTAAATAAAGCAATTTTTGTTTATTAATTTTTTTTTTAAATTACTCATTTATCTGTACATATTTTTACATTTAGCTCCGCTTTTTTTTTGTGATAGAAATATTATTAAGGGTTTGGGGATGGGATATTCAAATTATTTAGACTTTACTGGAATACCTTTTCTTATGAGAATGTAGTACATATGTAGTGTGAAATATATATACTAAAAAGTTTTTGTTTTATTTTATATCTTGTACAGGTTATTCACAAAGTATAACGTTGTTTAAATTCCGATTGATATTATAAAATATAATATATATAAATAAAATGAAATTCAACCTTATCAATAATTCGTCTGCATTCTCTTTTCGAGTATTATATAATAACAACTGCGACTCTCTTACATAACAGACATGACTAACTTTATATTTATATTAGACGATCAGTTTTTGTGATTTTAACATTTTATAAATATACACTACATACTTTAATTCTAATGATCTCAAATTGAAAATAACATTCTCAAATTGAGAATGTTCAAATTACCAAAAATGCTCGAAAAGAGAACGCGAACGAATTTTTGGTAAGGTTGAATTTCATTTTATTTTATTTATATATAATACTCTATTTTCTGTACGAAAATTTGGAATCCTTAATTGATACTATGAAAAAGAAGCGGATTTCTTTATGTGCACACTTGTTAAGATTACTGCAGGATAGGATTACTAAGAAAGTTATCGATAAATTTTGGTCTTTAAAAAGTCCACCGACATGAATCAAAGAAATTAAAGAAGACATGCAAGAATTAAGTTTGACTTACGAAGATTTACTTGATAGATTAAAATTTATTATAATAAATTATGATTAATCCCATAAATTAAAATTTGTTATTAAAGATCCGAATACTAACTATAAAGTAAAAACTTTTAATTATACAAAAAGGGTTTATTCAGAATAGGATAATAAAGCACGATCATTAAGAATGACTAAATATTGGGAGAAATTAATGCTAAGAACTTAAAGGCAAAAGATCGGCCAAAAAAGACTTGAATTATTCTAACTAAAGTGATCCTTTGCGGCCTTAAAAGTAAATAATAATAATACTCTATTCCGATTTATATTGATTCCGCTTGTTTCGATAAAATTTCCTTAGAAATGAATCATAAGTTAATTTGAATTTGCTTTCTGTTGTTCTAGTGGTGTAAAACCATCCGATTTTCCTTCTATTAAAAAAAAAAAAAAAAAAAAAAAATAGCTATAGAAAGTGTAATAATTTCGGATAATTGGACCTCTTATTGTTATGTAAAATATATTAATATAATGTGGGTATGAGAATCTGTTTGTATATATATATATATATATATATATATATATCTTTTCTTATTCTTACTCTTTTTTTTTTCTTTTAATAATCACTGCTACATAAGAAAGTAACACTCTTGTTATAGAAAAGTTATAATGAGTTTACTTTTCAATAGAATCGCGTTTCCTTTTGTTAGTTCACGTGTTTCCTTGTTTCTTATTCTTGTACTTTTTTTGCTATACTATAGAAACCGAAGATTTACTCGTTTCATCTCGTCCACTAAAAGAAAAAGAAAAAAGAACAGCAGCTCCCTTGAAGATCTTAATCGGTTTTTATTCTGGCCTTTTCAGTTTTTTTTTTGTTTTGTTGTTTTTATTGTTTTCTTTAAACGTTATTTCTTCCTATTAAAAAAAAAGTCTTTAAAATCAAAAAATCGTACATTTCTTATAAATTTATGTTTATGTAATATTTTTGTGTATGCGCGAGATGAATATGTAGTAGTTGTAGGCGATTTATCGATGGAAAAGTGTTTGTTATGTTATTGTTTCCGTTTTATTTTGTAATTTTGTTTCTTTGAGTTAAAAAGATTTTCAAATTGATTTCGTTTTTTTGTTGTTTTATTATTTTTATATAAGACCTTGCTAACATAAGAATTGTAAAAGAAAACAAAGAAAGGTGTTTATCTTAGGATGGGTTTTCTTTATTCTGCATTTTACTGTGTTAGACTTTAAATATGAAGCTGTATTTTCTACGGTTTTTTTTTTTTTAATGTGTTTGTGTATTTTTGCAAGTATCAAAAAGTTTGATCTCGTTTTTTGCTACAATTTTACTCATTATTATTTAATCTCATCTAAAAGAGGAGTTTAAATAAGTATAAATTTTTTTCTTTAGTATTAAAAAATTCGTTCCTTATATTTACTTGAGCAATTGCCATTTTTATTATTATTATTATTTAGTATTCTTTAAATGAAGAATGAAGTAGAATTTTGAATTATAAAATGGTGACGTGTGGTTAATTAAAAAAAAAAAGAAAAAAAAAAAAGGAAAACGTATAGAAAATAATAATAATAGCGTATGATAAAATAAAGTAATCAATAAATTTGTAGGATATTGATTTCCTGAAAAAGTGGTGGTTTTATTTGAAAGATCTTTGGCAGCAAAAAGAAAAAAAAATTAACGATTGCAGCAAACCAATCTTAACTCAGAACAATGGAGAAGAAGGATTGTTGAAGGTATGGATTACAATTAAATCGGTTGTGTTTTGGAAACTATTCTCTGTTCTTTAGCTGAAATACTAAAGATAAATCTAAACCCGTTCAAAGAGGAAGCGTTTATCAATTGATGATTTCTAAAGACAGTAATTTAGAATACTTAAAGCAAAATAAAAGAAATATTGGAACTAGTATGGAAGAGATTTGCTTACTGTAAATGTAGAAATAGATTATAGTAAATATTGTTTGGAAACTGTTGTTAAAATTGGTTTATTAGAAACGTGATTAATAAATGTATGTAATAAATAAGAATTAAATATTTTGGAAACTTTTTCAATAGTTAAGCAGAAACGTCATTGTTGAACAACGCCCAATATTCTGTACAGCATGTTTGAAGTTTAGATTAAAAAAAAATCCTTTTTGAAAGGTTTCAATGATAACGACGTTAAACTTTTACTCCTTCTCTTATAATTTTGTTCACAGGCAAAATGGATGTCTTTTTGATTGATAGGACGTTAGGCGGAGATGTCTTTTTGATTGATTTAAGATTCATGATGTCTGTATCTTTCTTAACAAGTTTTATCTACCTAACTACTAAAAGAGCTGTGTACTAAGTTGTGATGGATGTTTAAATGTTGTAGATATTTTTTTAAATAAATTTACCTTTTCTATTTACGTTGTGTTTTTATTTCAATCCGCGCTAAAAAAAAAAAAAAAAACTTGTTAATACTAAAGTTAAAATGCTGTTTAATTTTTATTGTTTAGTTATTATTTCATTAGTTTTGATAGTTTATTTAATACGTAATTTCTTTGCAATCTTATACGGCAATCTGGGTTTAGGTTTTAAGTAAATTTTTTTGTAAATTGGAGTCCATCTCGTTTAAAAATTTAATTTAGAAAAAAAATTACAAAATTAATATATCTCTGGTGGCGATCTGATTATTTAAGTAAACCTTGACGTCTTAATCAATTACAAAACTTATCTTTAATCCGGTAGAATATGTAGAAGATGATATGCTGTTATAAAAGGCAGTAAATCAATAAAATTTTAAGAAAATATAATTCAACATTTTTTATGTAATTTTAAATTACGCATTTCAGTCAATCAGTGGTCCCTACCAATAGAGTAGAAAAATGGAAATAAGATTTCCTACTGTCGTCTATTATTCTGATAAAACATAATAAATTTCTGGATTGAAAGTGGTGTAAATAATTTTTTTTCCTTTTAAGTAATTTAAAATTAAATTTAAATAACTTATCCATATTTTACAAAATTGCGACCACCCAAATACTTAGAATTTATATTTACCTTCAATCTGAATCTCGCTGGAGAATACGTTTCAGTTATTTTATGAAAAAAAAGAAAGATTCCTAGAATATGAACAACTTTTTGATTGGTCTTATTTCCTGACTTTTATTTTTATCTTCAGTCATTTGACTGGTTTGATGCAGCTATCCAAGATTCCCTGTCCAATACCAGTCGTTTCATTTCGATATACCCCTTACATCTTACATCCCTAACTATTTATGTTACATATTCCAAACGTTTTCTGCCTCCACAATTTTTTCCATCTACCTGTCCCTCCAATTTCAAAACGTCTATTCCACGATATCTCAATATGTGGCGTATAATTCTGTCTTTTCTTTTTACTGTATTTTTCTAAATGTTTCTTTCTTCATCAGTTTGTCGCAACACTTCTTTACTGTCACTTTATCCACCTCTAATTTTTAAACATTTTCCTTTAGCACCACATTTCAAAAGCTTTTAATCTTTAATTTTCAGGTACTCCGATCGTCCAAGTTTCATTTCCATATAAAGTTACGCTCCATACATTCAAATGTGTTTTCCTGACTTTTAAAATAATTTTTGATGTAAGCAAATTATATTTCGGCATGAAAGCTGGTTTCGCCTGTGCTATTCGGCATTTTATATAGCTCCTGCTTCGTTCATCTTCAGTAATTCTACTTCCCAAATAATAAAATTTTTCTACCTCCGTAGACTTTTCTGTTCCTACTTTTGTATTCAGTGGTACATCTACATTATTTCTATACATTTCATTACTATCGTTTTGTTCTACTTATTTTTATGCAATAGTTCTTGCGTAGGATTTCATCCATGCCATTCATTGTTTCTTCTAAATCTTTCTTATTCTCACCTAGAATTACTATATCATCGGCAAATCGTAGCATTTTTTCACCTTGCATTGTTCCTTCTAAATTGTTCTTTAACATCATTACCTGCTAGTTCTATATAAAAATTAATTGGGATAGGGGCACTCCTTTTTTTTATTACGGCTTCTTTATGTTCTTCAATTATTACTATTGCAGTTTAGTTATCTCCTTAGAAAACTAAATATTAATTTATTTTTTATACTATTAAATTTCGTAATTATTTATTTTCTTAATTACTTTTAAATTTAAAAATAAAAGATAAAGAAATAAATATGTTACATTATCTAGATAAATAAATTTATTCCCGATATATAGTATTTTTGTTTTTATTTTTACGGTTAGATATTTTAATATAAAGGTTCTTGTTTGTAATTAATGATGGAAATGTATCCTGCTGAAAATTTCCTACAAAATCAAGTGTTAATCGAAATATCTCGTATAAATCATACTGATGCATATATATTACACATGCATTTTCGAGCTTTATGAATTACAAAATAGCATCCTCTTTCTATCAGCTTCATATAATATGCTGTTAAATGAAAGTTTAATCTAAACGTAATCGTTAATTGATCTGTCAAAAGCCAATTACGGGTAGGGTGTTTTATTAGTGGTGTTAGAAAATAATGGAAGTAAAGTTCGTATTAGTTTTACACATTGTTATGTTACTACTGATGGTATATATTTATAGTCTATGTAGTATAAAAGTTTAAAAAATAACCGGATATTATAAATACAAAAAAGAAACCACACACATATATATATGTATATATGATGATAATATAATTAGTCATTAGTTATAATTTCTTATATTTTAATTCAGTTAAAATAAAATCGGTAATAATATATATAAATATATGTTTCATTCGTAATTTATCTGGTTAAAATTTTTTTTAAATACAAATTTAAATAAATAAAATTTAAACTATTTGGAACCCACCGGATAGGTATAATAGTAAACTCGTGATAAATCAGCTGATTTTTAAATTCTCAGTTTCAAATCCTAATAAAGGTTACTTTTATTTAGATTTGAGTACTAGATCGTGGATACTGTTGTTCTTTGGTGGTTGGGTTTCAATTATCTGCACGTCTCAGGAATGGTCGATCTGAGTTTGTAAAAGACAAATTTACCAGTACAGTTTCATTACACTTATAAGTCACTAACGATTTTTGTTGAGTCAATTTTGACTCGACAAAAAAAAAACAAAAAACTATATGGTGCCTGTTGATAGGTCAAATATTACATTGGATAGATTAGACACAAGTTTAACAACGAATATATTATGTAATATAAATAAACTGAAAAGACGCATATTTATTTATCGATAGAAAAGGATTGCGCAACCGCTATAGACTATATAAAAAACAGATAACCTTTGTAAATCACCTAAAAGAATCAGACCATACGAAATATGATTATACTGAAAAAAAAAATTATCTCAAAAAAATTACAAACATTAAATTTTTAAAAATATTAAACCTAACTTACACAACACGTATACTACCCAATCGTAATTTATTGCTTTGCTATTCACGTAATTTATAACATTAACATCACCAGAATAGGAAGTGAATAAAGCTTCAAACAAGTGCTTGGATTATAATGCCTTTTTTTTTAAGCCAGAATAAACTTTTCTCAAGTTAGCTTCTGTATATATATTTTTATGTGGAATTTTTTTTTTATTTGTAATTAACATTTGTGATTAAAAAGATTTAACTTTTTTATTTTGATAAATAAAATGTATCTTGTTTCTTTTGTTATATATATTTTTCTGTGGGGATTTTTGTTTAGTTTGTAGTTAAAATCTGTAATTAAAAAGGTTTAATTTTTTAATATCATGTTCTTAATTTAATTTACTCATGTGTCAGTCTATCTGGAATTTCTTGTTTCTTTTTTGTCTATGGTCTCTTAATTTATTGTACGAGAAAGAGAAATTTTTATAATTTAGAAAACAAACATACTTTTGTGGAATTTCGATTAATAATTTTTTTTAAAAATTACTAAATAAAAGTAAAATTGTCAGCAAATCTATAACAAAATACGATTAAAGGCTTTTGTATTATTTATTGTTTGAGATTTTAATTTTTCAGAAAATCTTTGGTAACCTCTTCTAAGAGGTTGAAGACTACTTGTAATCATTAGATTACAAAAACTTCAAAAATTAGGTAAATAAGTGCAAAAAAAAATGATCCTTGATAGCTAGAGTAAAATTATAAACATTATCATTCCGTTGCATAACCTACAATTAAATAAATATGGAAGATAACGAAGGAGGCGGTTGATCAAAATGGTTGTGTTTATTAATAAATTAAGAACTTGATTTTTTATCATGACACCGGTCTTGCAAATTCTGTTGTGAGCGATCAAGCAGTTTTTGTGTGTTAAAATTTTAGAACACATAGCGTACTAACTAGGTGTATCTCTCTCAAACACCCTTTTTCGGTCTCTCTCTCACACACACACACACACACACACACACGCACGAACGCACGCACGCGCACAAAGTTCTCTATCTATCTGTCTGTCAGTCGTATATACGATTATTGTTACCGGCTTGCCAGGCCTGACGTAGCTGCAGCTTTAGTGCAGTGTAATTATAAATATACCGATAATCATATAGTCTAGAACGGATTCAGGTTGACCATTCCTAAAATATGTGATTAATTGAAATCTAACCACCAAAGAAAGCGGTATCCATAGTCTAGCATTCAGAATCATAGGAAAGCATCTGTCTATATAAGGATTCGAACCTTATAACTCTGGACTTGAAAAATTAATTGATGTAATATTCATAATACCAGATTTATTTTCCTAAATTTGCTTTAAAAAATCAAATATTTGCTGAAAGGAACCAATTTTCGTTCCATAAAAGTCGTAGATAGTAAATACGTCTTAAAAATTTTCGCTTCAAACGTCCAACATTGCCATGGAAATTGGATATCACACTTGCGGTAGTATGTCTTATGTCTACAAAGATAAATACTGATTTATAAAGGAATTAAATGTTTTTTTTTACCGTGATGATTTTTTAAGTTTTTTTTTTTTTTTTGTTTACCTGCGGAACCACATTTAAGTATTACATCAGAGGATGAAGATGAATGATGTGTAGCATGTGTGAAAATGCCATGTCTGACCGGGATTCGAACCCGGGACCTCCGGATGAAAGGCCGAGACGCTACCACTCTCGCCACGTAGGCCGACTTTAAGTCCAGTCGTGGAACTATTGTATTGGAATTTGTATAATTATAATTTGTGTAATTTATCTATTTCTATTGACAAATACCGTCCAGGCGGTATTTGCTTTGGGTTGTACTTTTTCTATGTGAACGCTAATTTTTGGTTTAATGGTCCTGGAATATCATCAGTAATGATTATTTCGTTTTGAGCCAGTTGAAAAAGGTGTGCTTAAATGTTTATTAAACAAAATGTAAAAAAAAAAAATATCACAAAAATATACATTTTTTTCTCCTATTTTCCTAGATAACCCGATGACAGTTTATTTTAGAGCAAAGATAGAGAGAGAAAAATTTTGGTATTAAATTTTATACACAATATCATCGGTTGCAAATCGAAAAATAAGTTTTTATTGATGCCAAAATAATCATACTCAAACAGAAATGTAGACTGTTCAAGATTATACTTCATTTGAAATTCATACATATCATCCTCATTCATCCTATGAAGTAATACCTTACGGTGGTTCCGGAGGCTAAACAAAAAATAAAGAGAGAGGTACATAGGTGACGTAACTCACGTGAAGTACTACTATAGAAGCAGAAAAAAGCTTTTCATTAATTTAATTTTTATTTATATCACCTAAATGCAATTATAATTTGCTAATTATAATCATTAATATGAAACTTTCTAGATTGCATTTTGAATCTATGATAAAAAATTTTTAATAATTATGACAAATATCTTCTTTTTTTTTTTGTCTGATTTATATTGATTAATTTTGACTAGAAAGGCTTTTCCTTTTAAAAGTAAAAACATTTTTTTAGCGAAAAAAAAAAGTGAGGTTTAGAGAGGAAACTAACTGGGTATTCTTTGTTATTTATCGAAAACCATTGTAGTACAACAGCACAGAATGACTCTCATCTGTCAAAAAAATACACATACGAACTCTGACAAGATCGATTCCTCTTCAGCTTTATTTTTCCGTTTCAATAATAAATTATTTTGTCGTGACATTTACTTTGTACTGTCGTTACTTTATCGGAATGGAATTCGGTATTGAAACTTTATTATAATTTTTAATTTTACTACTAAATGTAGCTTTCATAATAAAAATGTTAAGAAGAGTGGGTATTATGGGTAAATTAATTTAATTTGTTGGATACATCTGTAATCAGTTGTCTTTCAAATTATCTACATAACATTTATACCTTTCTCTTAAACAACTTTATTAATTTTCGATGCTTTTCTTTTTGTTTTAAAATAAATTTTTCTATAGGGATATTCTTTTTAGAAAGGATTTGCACAATTTTTCTTTTTCTTTTTTTTTAATATGAAAAATTATTAAATTCGACTTAAAAATGAACCTTGGTTTTAAGCAGCCAGAATTTTAGTATTTTGTTTTTTCATCATAAATATATTATTTGTGGTTGTAAAACTTGTTTTAATTTAACTTTGGCATATCAGTTGTATTTGCTAAAAGCGGGTGATTGTAGTTGTCGGGTTTCGGCCAAACCCGAAACTCTCTTGAGTCTAACGTAGGTTTGATCTCGACAAAAACCTTTTTTCCTGAACTAATCTTAGATTTGAGTACGAAGACCTATTATTGATTCCTACGTCCCCTTGGGCGGGTACGCATTAAATTAAAAATCATTTTAATTATTTCATTATAAATATACACAGACATTATATATTAACTATCATTAAATTTGGGTCTTTTATATCGTAATCGCGAAATATTTCGGTTTTCAGATTTCAATGAAAATATCCATTTTGACAAAACCCTGACTCCATTTTAGTTTCGGTGTGACTTAAACGTCACGCCGAAACTACATTTGTATGTATGTATGTATGTACGAACTGGTATAACTGAAAAACGATTAGCCGTAGAATATTGAAAATTTGGATTTAGAACTGTTTTAACATCTAGTTATGCACCTCCCCTTTTGATTGCAATCGACTGGACCAAAAGTGTACAAAAAAATCCAAAAACAAAACTGGATTTTGGACTTTTCTTTACTGCAGTAATAAGCTCTCATTGAGAGCTTTTCAACGATATATTATAAGTGGTACTTATTTTCATTGGTTTCAGATTTATACCCAACTGAAATTTTAATTAATGAGATATTTTTTCTTTTATTTAATTTTATGATATAAGGCACATCGGTTCGAATCAGACTTCATGACTTTTTTTTTTTTCTCTTAATATATTGATTTATTAATAATTATAAACATCTAATTGTAAAAATTATTACATTAAATAATATTTCAATAATAAATTTAAAAAAAAGTATGAAAAAATATCAGTTATTATAAGTTATTAGTGAGATAATTTTTATTTAGTTGTAAATATTTATATAAGTAATTTAATATGCATACAAGGAAGTCATAATGTGTTCACATGAAATTTTTTTTAAAATGTTCTAATATTACAATTTACTCAACATTTCACGTTTGGAGTGAAATAAATAAACATTCATCGAAATTGTATTTGTCTATAATTATTATATTCTCATTTTGTTTTATTGCTTCATATTTTAATAGTGTCTTTTGTTTAAATTTATCTATTAAACGTATTTGTAATTACAGTAAAGCCTTTCTAAAGAGGAAACCATTGAGGATACATCAAACAAATTTCCGCTTTGTCAGGTTTCTATTTTAAAGGGGAAATTCGTTTAAATGGGACTAAAATAATTGGCAATAAATATATAATTAAATAAATTTACTTGTAGTAATCGTTTATTAAAATTAAAATGTTAAAAAATAAAATTGCAATTAATTTATAATAAATTAGATGAAAAGAAAATAACCATATTTCAATTAAAGATTTTTACGGCAATTGTGTGAAAAAAATATCCAGTTTAGTCTCCGTTGTACATGATCTGTTTTATCGTAGGATCTGCTACCGTAAATTATTCATCCATTTAATTAGCTTATTGTATCAACGTCATTCATTCATTGCAGTGTAGTTAGAAAATTTTAAATTTTTGTATTCTGCCAAGTCAAACAAAATTTGTAAATTGTGTTACTAAATGCTTATATAATAAAAGTTGTTCTTGTATTTTAATTGTTGATTATTAAATATGTTAAGTTAGTCCAAACACTTTTTTCTTTCTGTTTTTTTTTTCTTTGTGAAAAACGTTTACCAGATCTCTTATTACAGTTTTCATCCGTTTAAATATTTTCTGGTAAATTTATTTATGTTTTATAAAAGTTTCTTTTAATGTTTTTTTTACTCCTTTTTTTAATTGAAAATGTTATTTAGAGTTGTCCTTTGTTTAAAAGTTATTTTAATGGATTTAATAGCCTAAAAAATAATTTATTACGCTTGTATAAATGATTTTTTTTTTGTTGCTTTAATAAAATATTTATTTTTCTTTCTTTTCTACCTATGGTTTTCTTCTTGTTAATATAATAGATAATTTAATTTATAGGATTTTAGTGCAATGTGTTTAATTTCGTATTTGTTCTTTTTTTTTTACAAATTTAAAACGTTTAGTTCAATTCTAAGAGAAAGAATTTAAAAGTATCTGTGAAATATATTGCGATGTAGGTTGTAACGTAGGTTATCGCGAGTCAACCGTATAAGAAGGAAATTTATACGGCACAGTACCTGGCGCGTAAATATACATGAATGGTCTTGAATTTATATCATTCTATTCCTTAAGTAAAGTTTATTTTTTTCTTTTTTTTTTAATATCAGTTTATCACCATTTAATGAAATTATTTTTTAGATCACTTTGAATATGTAAATAATTTAAATGTATAATTAAAAATATTTACTAATAATTTTATGTGTACTGTAAATTTTGAATTTAATTTACGGATGAGTTGTTATTGGTTGATGATATCACTCACGTACCTTTTAAGCTCTTTAAGATTAAAAGCTTATCATTAAATCTTGGGTTAGCACTGTAAAACAAAATTTAAACGAAACGTGTTCTAAAAGTTTCGTTGCCAGTTCCTTTCGTTCCTATGATCATTCATTAATATGTAGTCAGTTTACTGCCGTAGATAATAAGAATTATTAAAAAAAACTGGTGTCATCTAATTAAAATATTCTAAATTTTATTTTTAAAACGGTAAAAGATGATAAAATTTCTCACAAATATAAACCTGCGCTTAGTTACAGCATTATCATAAGGAATCGTAAAATGTTAGTAAAACATCTTAAAAGAAGATATTTTGAATTATTTAAAAAAAAAAGAATTATTGAAAATATACGTCGTAAAAAGGTAAATAATATTACAAAAGGTGCCGAATATTATTATCATCGCCTTCTTTATTGCTGATTTATTTGAACTAAAAATATATTTTTTACTTTTTATTTTAGCTTTGTCATAAATTTTCTTTTTATTTTCGTATGTTTTTTTCTTTACGAGGGATGAATTTTTTACTGCCCATCTCGCTTTTTTTTTTGGTCTCGGTATTGTTATCTTCACAACCGCCTAATATTGTTTATTCTTGGCTCTTACTTTGTATCGGTACTTTTTTTCACAGTTTAATTTACAATCGGTTCCATAAGTAAATTAAAAAAAAAAAAAGATGTGAAGCTAAAGGTTTCAATTGAAGTCTCTCAAAGAGCTGACTATGTATACATACAGTATATAACTACCTACAAAGATGTGTCCGAAGAACACTATTCGAGTTCAAAACATAAAAGCAAGGAAAACAGCAAAAAATAGTCTTTATCAGTCACACAAAGCATATTACTAATCAAACAAAGAAAACAAACAAAACAAATTAAAGAGTCAGCGAGTGGCTGACAAAATGGAAGTTAAAAGTTCTTCCGTCGAAGTCAAATAATGTGACGTTTGTAATCAGGAGAGAGAATTATCCACAGGTCCATGTAAATGTGGCGTTTTTATCCCGCATGCAGACTGGGTTTCTAAGTTTACATCCGGAAAACATAGAAAATTCATGTGACAGAAAAAAGAAAACAACTTAACATTAAATTTAAAAAGATGTACTAGTTTCTAGGTAAGAGTTACAGTTGTCATTATCCAACAAACAGTTATTATTTGATGAACAATGACAAAGAATTAATTAGGCTCCGGTATGGACCTAGGGTATAAAACTCTGGGGAACAACATGTAAAAGCAGTATTGATGTTATCGTGCGGTTCCACAACAAATTAATCTGGAGCTTAACAGAGGCATCGTGGTTTTTTTTAGGAATAGCGAGATCCATGACTCTCTAGGATTAACATACGTTAATCCTAGATTCAGTTCCTAATACCCTGCGATTCAGTTCGAAATACAAATTGAAGCTAAAGAACCATGAAAACCATCTGGCTGTGAACTTACTGGATAACAGCAAGGACATTAGACGGCTGAAAGGACTCATATGTTGGACCGGGAAGATATGCCTGGTATTTGTATTAGAAACTTCTTCACCCAAGTGTTATTGTTCTTCATCTCATTTTGTTTAGGGGTTACCCGATTATTGTTCGGTTAGAATCAGACTTCATCTCCTTTTTTTTTTAATTTAGATGTATTGATTTATTAATAATTATTAACCCGTAATTGTAAAAATAATTTACAAAAAAAATTAGAAGTTATTAGGGGAATAAAATTTTATGAGCTTTTAAAAATGTATGTGTGTAATTTAATAAGCATTATTACATTTGTATATATGTAATAGATTTGGTGAAACATCTGATTATTTAATATTTATTGAAAACTATAATTTAGAATGGTATTATTTTTGGATTTTCTAGTTTAATTTTATTTAATTATTTTGGTATTTTTGTTTAATTTTATCTGTATTAAAGTTAACTAGAGAGCGACTGAAAAGCACACCCTCACAAGAACAACATAGACTTGAGGCACACGTGCCCGATCTTTAATAAATTGCAAGAAATTCTTATCCTATAGTTCATTACTCCTCTGATATTTTCGGATAATATACTCGTACTTCCAAAGTCGAGTTGATCAGCATTTCGTTTGTTTTTTATTGTCAATCATTTAATCGGTACTTGATTTGATATAATTCTTCTCATTTTAATTTTTAATATGTGCACGTTCTCTAGTTTTGATATTTTCTCTCCCTTTTTATATTCATCATTCCCCCTTATTCTTTTTATTCTTTCTTTGGTCAGAACGTTTTCTTCATCTTTATGTTTATCAGCTTCTCTTAATCTTTTTATTCTTTCTTTGGTTTTAACATTTTCTTTCTCTTTGTATTTATCATCTTCTCGCTTTCAAATGAAATAAGTTTAATTGAAGTACAGCAAAAAATGTGTATACGTAATTTAATAGGCGTACAAGGAAGTTATGTGTTGTCCACATCAGATTTTTTAATGTATGATTATATTAGCTTTTTATGATACATAATTCCATAGAGAGTATGTAACATTTTTTAGGTTTTTACAATATTATTAAATGTTTAAAACGGATGACATTCGCTTAATATAAAGATATGTGAAAGTTTTTCTACTCAAGTTCAGTTAGTTTTTTAATAGGTACGAGAAAGTTGATTTTGGAATTAATGAATTTTTTTCTGTATTAATGCATATTTAAATGGATTAAGAATTGAAGTGCCTGTTGACTTTTACTACTTTCAGATATTTAGGTATAATATAGTATCGTATACTGTAAACTGTGAAATATATTTATTTACATATTTTTTTTTGCCTGAATGAAGTTTATATTTATACATGTAAAATAATAGCCTATTCGTAAATCAAAATAGTAATATTTTTTTAAAGATATTGCTTCTAAAGTCCAATGCAAGTTGAAAGTTTTTGAAAAGAGGAGACGGAGGAAGAAGATTTTATCAAAATGGAAAGATTATGGGTATTCAAAGTTGTCTATAGTTAAGGGTCCAACATAGAGGATTGAGAAGAGTGTTCGGTGGGGAGATGTCACAAGAGGCATTAGTATTCTAAAATACGACCACCCTCGGCTTAAGTCGATGAATAGAAATGGGCAGAAAAGTTTTTTGAATAACCGACAAAGTTAAACGTAAATTTATTAATTTTATAAAAAGCTTTTGTTTTCAGTGTTGTCTTGATTACAGTCATCTGTACAGTTGCAGACAGTTTTCAAATTCATCTTTTGCATTCATTCTTTGTTACAATTAATTTAAATATAAACATAAAACTTTTTCTATCTTTTTTTATCATTTACAGTTCTTATAAATTACATTTTTCAAATCTCTCTCTTTATCTGTTTAGCCTTCAGAACTACCGTAAGGTATTACTTCAGAGGATGAATGAGGATGATGTGTATGAA
>JAAAKQ030511800.1:5030-17846 GCA_010016005.3 Zanna intricata
TGTTTAAAAACCTGTGCAGTGTTGTAGTGTTGGAGGGAGTCATTTCAACACCTTTTATAACTGATTTATAAAAATCAGTTATTGTAATAACCGTTTCTGTAAAATAATGAAATAAAAATACAAAGTAATAATTAATAAAGTATCTTCATTACACTTACATAATTCCAGTGCACAGCACCTTTCCAAACACGCTGTATAAAAAAGTATCACAAAAAACGGAAACTTTTAAATGCGTAGTAGTAGTAACCATGTGTAGCACTGCTTTATGCAAAGGCAACATTTTTCTGTCATCATGGAGCAGTGGAACGATCAATAGTGTGTTTTCACCATAAAAATATTTTACAAAATCGACGATTGTTTCGTAAGTACACAGCGAGAATTAAAAAGTTGTCGTTTTTTGTCACCTATATATACGTACAGGAAGCTTTTGGTTGAAAAAGTGATCGAAATAAAGATATATCGACTTTGCACTTGACATGCTAAACTTCAACTACGACAGATCGTTCTATCATTTTTATTTATTTGTTATACTCTTCTAATGATATACTTATTTTACTTTCTGAAAATTAGAATTTTTATTACATGTTTGATTTTTTTTTTTTTTAATTCTTCAGTTCTAAACTTTCATCTTGTATTATAGTCTGAAGTAATTATTACTTCTCTCGTTAATGTTAACCTTTCATGTGGTTTTGTATGAATTTACTCCTTGAAAATGAAGATGATTCTTAGAGATAGTTTCTATTCTTAAAATACATCGGGCTAATCTAGACCAGTATTTAATTATTTTTAAGAATGAAGAAAATATTTTTTTTTAAATTTGATTACGTGTTAAAAAAAATTCCTATTTGTTTCTTTCTTTTAAATGAATTTCTAATGAATATAAATGCAGTATTAATATCAGTTTTGTATCATAAAATATGGTATAGATATTATGTAATCTTCTTCTCCTGACAGCGAGATTTGTAATCTTTGAACATAAGATAACGTGTTCTATCTTCTTTCTATAACCAGTTCGTTTTGGTTACTAAGATATCGACGTTGTTATTGATTTTAGTACCGGTATATTGATTTAGTTTAGAACTGGTTTTACGGAGCGCAGTCCTTAAATCGTTCTTTCATTTCCTTGTATATCAGTAGCTCCTATTAAACTAATTGACTAACTCCTTATGTTGCACGCACGCGTCTGTATTTGCACGCGTTTGAGTTACATTCGTGGATTTAATAGTTTTACTATTTTCGGAAAATGATTCATATGAGTTGTTAATTAGTTTCTTTAAAAGATGTACACGTTTTAGATTATTTTTTATAGTATAATTAGTATGTATATATATAATATATTTATATATTATTTTTTTTAATAAAAAAATTCATTTTTTTTAGATATTCATTAAGAACAAGTCTACTGTTTGTATGTGTGGGTGTGTGTTGTATTTATCTGAATCATTACAATTTATGTATTACCTTCAGATCAGGAATTTAAACTATTTATTGCGAGCATTGCTATTGTAAATTTGCATGCTATACAAAGTTTGTCTAGTACGGATTTCGATCAGGAAACCAATCGGGTTAATACAACACATTGTTATATGTGCTATTCTTCTCGCCTATTTATTCTTCCTCCTCATGGTGTGTTGAAGTAGTCATTATGAGATTTATTTTCGTATTTGTTAATTATCTTTTTATTCAACTCAATAAAATAACATAATATTGTTATCAGTTATAATATCCGTCCAGTAATTTATAATTTTAGAGATAATTGTGTTGCTTTTCCTATTAAAAATTCAGCCACTTTGGGATGCCGGGGGTCATTCTGTTCTTTCCACCTTCTTGTATCAATAACAAACACTACGCCAGTGGCGCTGTCACTTTCGGGTGGTGGTCCCGTAAGAATCTTCGTCTTCATGTATGCCTGATTTGGCCACCTCTTCCTCAGAGCCTTCTTGAGGTCTTCAGTTGTTCCTGACTCCAGTATCTTTGTAATGTCCGACTGTCGAGAGTCCTCCGTCTGGGTTTCGTCTCCGTTTTGATCGGTCGCGTCGAGATATCCCGTGTCTGACTTCACTTCTCCGGCTAACTTTGCCGCCAAGTTCACCATATCTTGGACCGCTCGTTGTGGTTGCGTCGATTTATAAGCCTCGGTTAAACCTCGTATAGCTTGTAACAGTAAATCTAGTATGTCTTCCTGGCTTCCTTCTGAGCCTCCTAAGCTTCCTGCGCCTTTCTGGCAGCGCTTCTGTCTTGTCGGAGACGTGGATTTCTCACTCCCGAACCCTCTGGTATGTCTGCTCCTGTTTCCACCATCAGTTCCACAACGTCTTGTACGTCGTTGGATTTCTATTAGTCACTCATGTATAATTGATAGGGGAAAAGAGAAAAATTTTATCTCTTTTCCCCAGAAATAAAAAAACCTCGGCGAGAGACGTAGGAGTTCGTAGGGAAAAAATTTGGGGGAATACCCGCGGGGAGTCAATCAAAAAACCAAAGGGTTTGGGGTAAGCAAGCAAAAGCTTAATTCGCTATTTATCTGTTGACTGAAATTAGATACATCCAAATTGAATTTGAAAAAGCCCGCTGTAGCAGTAAACACTAAAAGAAATATAAAATATTGATATTAAAATTTATTAAATTATACAACTAGTTCTATCTATAGTTTCTATAATTAATTTTACAGTTGGCACTAGCCTAGTCACTTCCGTCAAGTAGCCGCGCAAAAGCACGTGGCAGCTACTATTACTTATTAATTTAATTAAAAATTAACGCACAGTTTTTTGATTATTAAAACTACACCACGTCTTAGATATGATCACCACTTATAATTATTTAACGTCTTATCTCGTTTTTATTCGTTAATTATTAAATAATTAGTCGAAAACTCGCGATCACGTAGCATATACGTTAACACCTGTCTCTTAACAATAACTTAAAACTAACTTATAATATTCTTTTAGTGTGTAAAATCACTTAAACACCACGTTTTTGATACCCTAAATTCTAAATTAATAGTTTTTAACCTTAAAACTAATAGTTATTAGCCTAAAAACTCACTCGTAATGCGCCTTTCCGACACGGTTTGGGAAAACCCCATAACTTCTCCCGCACTCAATATCTAATTTTCTCCACTTGTAAACAGAATTTAACACTACGACTCAGAACAGAATTTAACCTGATAAACTTAAAATATGCCACCAAAAATACCCGATATGTAGGGACAAAAATACGATCTAGGCTCAGTCATTCGAGGACCTCGGAACAACATTTTTCATAGAGCTATTGAATATCTGAAACATAACAATTTGAAACTAAACTCTGAATTAAATTTTATAAAGAACATAGCAATACTAAATGGTTACAATGAAAAATTGATTAATAAATTATCGATTATTAACTTCAAAATCAAAAATAAAAATAAAAAATATATATAAAACATAACATAAAATTATTACATTATGATTCACTATTGTTATTCATAACAACTGAGACCCTCATACTGAGCTGGCGTAATTATTTTTATAGAATGATGACCAGTTGTTATGCTTTCAATATTTTATAATATCTTTAATTTATGTTTTAATTTTTACGTTTTAAATTACGAAAAAAGTTTTCTCCTGAGGATGGTCGAATAACCGAAAGCGCCAGAGATGATGTAATACTGTTGGTAAGATTTATCTGTACTTTTATATTATAACTAATTTTATATACCAATGGTGCCATGTTTGAAAAATTTAGCTTCAAAGATGTTATAGTTTCAGATTCGGAACAGCGTTAATATTGTTTATACGGTACAAATCCCAGTTACTTTTTTTTTTAAATCTTATTTGATGAATTAAATATTTCTAATTAATAAAAAAAAGAAACAAACTGAGATTGACAGTAATGAATTCCACTCTGAAAACTAATTTTAGTCATCATGATGGTCCATTAACGATGCCACCTCTGGCAAACCATTATAACTGCAAAAGAAGTAAACTTCTTTTTCTTTTTTATTAAATACTTATTAGGCTGTCAGGGTCTGATTGTCTACAGTTCAATTCTTTGAAAATACTTGCCTCCTTAAGTTGTAAAGATAAAATTTAGTTTGTAATTTTACTGCAAGAAAATCCACTCCCCGGATCAAATATGTGATTTGAACCGAGGAATTGTTAGAAGATATGATTCTTCATATTTATAGGATTTAATCTAAGGATAATCTATTCTAATCTATTAATCTATTTAAGGATAATCTAAGGATTTAATCTAAACCCTTAATTCTGTGCTTTAAATAATCTGTGTAGTTCTAAAAAAAATAACACTGAACGTGATTTAAATTGGAATACAGAAAACTAGCTCAACGAATCAGATTCAGAGCTCCTAAATCTAGTAACTTCAATTAACATTTTGCTAAACTTAATTTTTTATGTTGTTGTATCATTGGAGTCTGTGTCCAACTATGGGTCCCCGAGCATCTTCATTAAATAAAATAAAACCTTACTAAAGATAGCTGACTTTGGTTTTCAGTATTTTGGTAATTTTTTTTGAGCTGTACGTTTCTCGTGATATATTTACGAAAAACAAACGTTCAAGAACCAACAACACATTTAAAATTTTTAAGATGTTTTTCTTAAAATAAAGACAGTAAAAGTTTATAAATGTTACACACGAGTTTTTTATGCCGAATTCTTCCTCTGTGAAGTGGTATTACGTTTATTCCTAAACAAAAAATTGTATTTGATCTTCACAGAATTTATTTAAAAATCACGATAGTTGTTTCGGTACACACTACTTTCCTCATATGTTACGAACGGAATACTATAGTTTAAAATTACATTACAAAGAAAAATCTGATATGGACACCTCAATGATTTCCTTGCAAACCATTAAATTACATAAACTTTTTTTAATGAAGAGTACATACAATTTTATTTCATTAATTCATTAATAACTTCTGATTCTATTTTTATTGAATCATTATTCATTGTAATTTGTTTTTACAATCAGTGGTTAATAATTATTAATAAATCAAGGTATTTAAAATTAAAAAGAGGAATGAAGTCTGATTTGAACCGATGTGTCTTTTCACCTTTTAAGATTGATTGCTTTTTCAATGAGGGTTTATTACTGCAGTTAAGAAAAAGTCCAAAATCCAAATTTTGTTATTTTTAGGCTTTTTTGGACACTTCTGGTTCAACCGATTGCAATCAAAAGGGGAGATACACAACTAGATGTTATAACAGTCCTAAATCCAAAATTTCAACATCGTACGCCTAATTATTTTTGAGTTTTGCGATATATACGTACGTACAGGTGTCACGCCGAAACTAGTCAAAATGGATTCAGAGATGATCAAAATGGATCTTTCCGTTGAAATCTGAAAACCTAAATTTTTCGCGATCACAATACTTCCTTTACTTCGTACAAGGAAGCAAAAATACAAAAGTTGTGCTTTGTGTAAAATGTTCTCTTTCGCGTTTTGTCCTCAAATTTTATATTTCATTTTTAGAAATAATTATAAAATACTAAAAGCAAACAAAACTTTACACAATTTTTTTTATTCGCCATCAGGAATTGGTTTGTATAATCATAAATATTTTCTTTCGTGGCATGGACTGTAGTAGTATAAATTTTCAATACTTTTAGTAGGTACTTGACATTTTTAAGTTAATTTTTTATTTTTATGATTAATTATTTCTACATTTTGAAATTTGTCGTATCATTTTAGCTTTTGATGATTTTTCTTTCTTAATAATCTATCAATATTTAATTCAGAGATTTAAAAAATATATTACTAGGTAATTATTTGGTATTAAGTATTAATTCTTATGGCTATTTAGTAAATCGTTTGAAATTGAATATTATTTATATATAAGCTTGTTGAAAAGTTATTACTTTTATTTATTTTTATCTATTATTATTTTATTTGTGTAAAAAAATTTTTAGCTTATTTTTTTATTTGTAGGCTATTATGTGATATTTAGTAATAAAAAAGAAGTTGTAAATTGACCTTTCTCGTGACAATTTTTAATTTTTTTTGTCTTAATGTTTTTATTTATTCATTTTTGTTAATTTATTAAAAATCCGGTTCTGTTATGTAAATACTTCTGAAGGTTAATTATTTATAAACAATAGAAAATTCCTTATATTTTTTGCTTCTTGTTTAAAGGAATTTTTTTTTTTTTAATTTTATTAGCAGACCTATATTGAATTAATTTATAAACTTGTTTTTGTGTTATTATTATTTTAATTTTACTTGCATATTGTTATCCTACCCTACTAAACAGCATTTGTATGTATGTGTGTGTGTGTGTGTGTGTGTTTGTGTGTGTGTCCGCCCCCATAACTTAACACATAAAACACGAGTAATCCGATTAATGTCATTTCGTACAGCAGTAAGTAATGTGCTCAGAAAACTGGCACCGGAGTGTACCGATCACTAGCGGAAAATCCCGATTCGTTAGTACGTGTTTTGTGGTGTATACTTGTCTACCACTAAAAACATCATTTAAAATTGAAAATTGTGTATATAAAGTGAGAAGATTGCTTTAAATGTCGTACGTAGAATTTTGTGGGTCATCTTTTTTTCTCATTAAAAAGGAATTATGCGTGGGTTTGTTTGTTTATAGCATGTGCTCATGTTTTTATTTTAGCTGCAATTGGCCCAGAGCTGACCAATGGTGGTGCGCTGGGCGGCTGCGCACGGCGACTCTCTCTTGCCAGAAGAACAGACCTTTGTCAATTAATTTTCAGATTATTTAATGTAATTTCTAAGCGTAGATTTTTTTTGGTATTTTTATTTATTAATTTTACTTATTTAATTGTATAAATAAAAGAAAGGGATTATTAAACGGCCAATGTTGGATTAACAGCCTTTTCGCTGTTAATCGATAAGCACTGTTAAGCTTCCGTATACAAAGAGTTACTCCTTTTTATTGTTTTCGTATGTATTAGTAGTTTACCCTATCGAATTGTTTATTTTAAAAGAAAAAGGATTTTTTGATTAGCAGTAGAGTCGTTGGCGCACACCAGCTGGCCCATCACTTGGTCCACCCTGTGCCAATAGCAGCTGAACAGACAACACAACTTCGCACGAACTCACACGCAAGATTAAACGAAGAAGCCAACTCCCTTTTATCAGTATGATTAGCGTTAAACATTATATTTCTCTATATTATTGTATTAAATACTATATCTAATCACTACTTTTTCCTGTTTTAAATATAAAAGCACCAAAATGTTCAGAAAACTATTCTCCACGCTCAAATATTTCTTTTCTTAAAATATTTCTGTATAATATTTAATATTCTCACAAACATGAGGATACGAACGCGACGGGCATCGCCGACGCGGTCGGCGAGCGAAGCTGTCCTTGACCGATTAGTAATTAATTAAATAAGTATATTTTTAATCAAAAATATATCATTTGCATAAGGTAGCTGGGCTATAGTTATGATTTTGTCTTCTGTAATCGTTGCATTATTTGCGGTAACTTTTAAATTTTTTTACTAATAATTGAGAATTAATAGTAGTGTTTGTAGAACACTATATCTAAAAATCATGATTAATTTATGTGATTAAATTGATTAGTGATCGATTAGAATCGTGTATTTTATTTTTACCTTATTTTTTACGTTATAATTTCTATGTAAAGGAGAAATAGAAATCTAGCCTGTTAGAGTTATGTTAATCGATGAGCGCTGTTAAGCCTCTATATACAAAGAGTTATTTCCTTTTTTATCCTTTTTTATTTCCTTTGTTTTCGTATGTATTAGTTGTTTACCTTATCGAACTGTTTATTTTAGCATTTAATTGACTTTAACTTTAAAGTAAATATAAATGGTTGAATGGCCATTTAAATAATTTCGTGATTTATTTTCAACTAAATTATTTTCAATCGCAACTTAATTCAAACTTTAAACATTTCATACAGATTCGGAGGAAAGGAATTTGTAGCGACTCTGCCTTTCATCCGAAAGATATTCAAAGTATCATCCGAACCCAGATCATACTTAACTTTTCTCATCATAAAAAAAAACAGCGGGTAGATATAATTGATCGTAATTATAATTATATAATAATTATAATTGTAACGTAATTAAATTATAATTATTCCAGTATTTACTGGAAAACAAATAAATTAGTCCGAATGGGAGTGGCATTTAAGGACATTTTTTATGTGAAGTGATACGGGAATTCGTTCACTGTCGAATAGTTTTCCTCTACGAATATTTTGCCGAAAACTTAAATTCTTTTCGAATTCCTCGGAAAATTTTTATGCACAGTGTGAATAGCCCGTCCATTTTGCTCTAATTGATTCAATTAAATGCTGCTAAAAAAGTTTCCTTGAAATTTTAAAGAAACACCCAGAACGCATTTGCTAAACAAATATTTTTGCCCGTCCTAAGAATAGTAAGATTTATAGAAGTATCCAACCGATACTCAGAAGAAGTAAATGATTCGAGATCTTTCCGGTTTTTTATTTTTTTGACCGATTACATGTTGATATATAAATACATTTATCATATACTCGTATTTGCATTGCCTCTTACTATTCAAAGGTAATATAAATGTTATTTTAAAGCAATGTAATATGTGACTTTACCCATTATCCATCCTGTTTATTTACAAAAATTGTGGTTTATTGATATCCGCCGTATATCATCTGTTCCTTGGGTATAATATCGTCGTCCGTTGCAGTTCTCATTATTTTTATACCTTTCGTTTGTAATTTAACGTTTCTTGGTTATCGACCAATGTTGTGTTACTCTTTACTAATAATTTTGGTGGTTTTTTGTAAGTCGGTTTGAAACTTAAAAAGGTTTTAACTGTGTTTAAATCAAGACTGTATCTGCTGATCGAATTTTAACCTTTACATTATTTTATTTCTGATTATTCTATTTGCGTTCTACTCTATTTCCTTTATTACTTCCTCTAGATATTAATTAAAAATTAACGGAGATAAAATATTTCCTTGTTTTATTTATTTGTTTATCCCTCTTGTTTTTCTACCTAGTTTATTGTTGTTTTAAAGTTCAATGTTTCCATGAAATAAATCTTTTCTCTTATGGCAAATATATTTTTTCTATCGTTCAATTTTTAGAATTAGATATAGCTTATAAATTTTGCTCCAAAGAAAAATAACTAATCTGTTTTCTTCTCTGTTATCTGTATGATACTGCAATAACCTGAGTAGAAATAAAAGATATTTATCGTTTTTTATTTATTTTTTGCCAATCCATTTTCTTATTTCCTTTTAAATTCCTATATACGAGTATAAATACAAAAGTTTGTCGTTTGTTTGCAACAGCATCACAGGAGAACTAACCTGTCGATTGATTTCAAATTTTCAGTATACATTCTTGTTATCGTAGGGAAGGTTTTAAGCCGTAAAACGAATCCTTAGCGCTTGGGGATTAATATATTAAAGATATTCTTTAAAGAAACAAAAATGATCACTTTTATTTCATTATATTTTTGTCAACATGTCAAATAATGAGATATAATGACGTCAGATGATTAATTTTTTTTTCTTTAATGAACATCAGTAAAATATTTAATATTCTCACAACCGTTAGAAAAGAAACGCAAGGTGCGGAGCCCCCTGGCTAGACGGCCATCTAACTGACCGGCTAGTTCATTAATATCTTTGTTCTTTAATTTTTGAGCCTTTAACTAAACATTTGTAGTGTTAATTTAGTTCTATGATTAGAAATATTACATTTCGGTTTTGTATTCAAAATTTTTGAAATGGAATAATCAAAAAAAATTAAACAATCCGATGCGGACTCGACATGACTTCCTTATACGCCTATTACATATAAGTTACATATACACTTTCACATATACAAGTACATAAAAAATTTTTTCAGTAATAACTTATATTTTTTTTTTTTTTGTTATTATTGAATTATTATTTGTCTTAAAAATGTTGTTACAATCAGAAGTTAATAATTATTAATAAATCAATATATTTAAATTTTTAAAAAAGATAAGAAAAAAAAAAGGAGATTAAGTCTGATTTGAACCGATGTGCCTTCACCATGTAAGATCCAAATATTCATTAATTAAAATTTGATTTGGCTATAACTCTGGAACCAGTGAAAATAAGTACCACTTGTGTTATATCATTGAAAAGGGTTTATTACTACAGTTAAGAAAAGTCCAAAACCCAGATTTTTTTTGGATTTTGGGCTTTTTGGTCGATTGTAATAAAAAAGGGAAGTGCACAACTAGATATTACAATAGTCGTAAATCGAAAATACCAACATCCTACGGCTAATCGTTTTTCAGTTATGTACATACGTACCTAGGTACAGACGTCACGCCGAAACTAGTCAAAATTGATTTAGGGACGGTCAAGATGGATATTTCCGTTGAAATCTGAAAACAGAGATTTTTCGCGATCAGAATACTTTCTTTACTTCGCCCAAGAAGTAAAAATGTATTTTTCATCGAAATCTAGATTTATTGTTAAAATGGAGCTAATATGTTTTATTTTTTAATAATTTTTTATTTTCTCTTAAAATATATTAAGCAATTTCATTTCAGTGATTCGACATTCGGATCGATCATTCTTAATTTTGTTTTTAAATATGCCTATTTGTCTAATTAAATGTTTTATATTATTAATTATCTCCTATAATTTAATAGGAAGCGGCGGTGAGTAACATTGTTACCCCTTCAATTGCACCCATGTTTCAGTAATCAAGTCGCATGAACACCCAGCACCGACCACATTATCTGGAATTACACTCAAGTTTCAGACGTTTAGTAGCCCTTTAGAACGTTTTAACATGTTCAGTCTGTTGAAGCAAGTACCCAAGTCGCTATCTCAGAGTTCGCAGCAAGGTCTGTTTAATTTGCTGTGAAAGTTCAAATTTAACGTATCCTGGCGTGGCTATCCAGAGGTTTAATAACCACCGGTACAATTACTACATGAACGAAGTCTGGTTAATCAACAATCGCAAGCTATCCGGGGGCTTCTACAATACTGCAAAAACCAATCGGTTATTATCTTTTTATCAGTTCTCTCCCTCTAATGATGTGTTTTAAATGTATTTTAAAATATATTTTAAATAAAATACTTAAAATGTGTTTTCAGTACGTGAAAATTATTAGTGTTTTTTATTAAACTCGATTTCTATAAAACGGGGGCATAGTTCTTAGTGCTGTCTTAAATTGATTGGCACTTAAAGATATTCCTCATTTAAAAATTTCCCGTCCTAATTTTTTTTTTATTATTATTATTTGATCGATTCTTTATTTATGGTAATTAAATTTCATGTCTTTTTTCCTGTCGTTTAATTGAAAAATCGAATACGAACAAGATTAATTTAAGTTTTTATAGGTATAATTTAAGAATGCTTTCTATGACTTCCATTCCGAAAATATTGTAAATAGTTTTGTTTAAAATTATTTCCTTGTAAAATTACGTAGTTTAGGGTATAATTAATTCCACTTTTTTTTCTTTTTTTTTTTATGGAGTGTTTTTTGTGGAATAATGAACATTAAAAGAATGAAATATTTTATTTGTCATGTAATCACAAGGTCATCTCAAAATTGTGTGTAGTTTTGTTCTTTTCAAGTAAAACACTAGTCGCTTTATATCTTTACCGAAGATTTGATAAAAAAATAACTCGTTTCATATAACGATGAAGAATTGATGGTAGTCTTATTTTATTTCATAATTAGTTTTTTTATCCTATGCCATTTAATTTTATTATAAAATTTGTTTTCTAAATATTAAATCAGAACTGAATAAAGAACCATTAGTTACATTTTAAACTAACATAATTTAACGCCCTTGTGAATTTTTATCAGTTATCAGGCATTCGAAGAGGGATGTTTTTTTTTTTAATTACAAAATAACAGTTAGTTTTCGTAAGTCAAATTAAAAACAAAACCGTGTACAGCATGCTTTAATATGTCTTCGAAGGGGACGAAGTGATATTCGAGTAAAAAATTATTTTAAAGTAATTGTTACGGAGAGAAAATTACTGTTATGATCACGTTTATTGATCGATATAAGAGTAATTTGTATTCTGAATTCTAGCTCGAAAAAGGATACCAGTGAATCATTTACATTAAAATGTAAATACTTACTTAATGTAAGTATTTACTTTGTACTTTAAAAATTTTAGAGTAAGACGAAATAGTTAAATTACATTTTTATTTTTAAATTCATTTCATCCATCACAGAATGTTTAAAAATATTTGTAATTTTTTTTTTTTTTAATTAAGATTTTCATTTGAGCTAGCTATTACTTGAAAAAAGTTTCGGGTTATTGGAAAATCATTCGTTAAATTAAAATTAAAAAAAACAATAAGAAAGGATAAGACAATAATATTGTTTTTCTTTATTATTATTATTACTAAGTCTCAGTGAATTATTAATTCAGTTTTTGTCACCATACCGTTCTGATAATAGGCGAAGTATTTCCTTAACAAAATCTGTACCTGTACTTCAGTAGTTTGTTGATATCGGAATATAAAAAATTGATTTCTCTTTATATTGAGTAAAAATACCCACTGTCCGAAAGGATTGTGGTCTGGATGATCCAGAGTTATTCTTTCTTTTGGTTTGTTTATCTTGTGCTGCGATTTTTCGAAGTTAAATCATCCCTTCCAATATTTTTAACTTTTCCTTTATTTTATTACTTTTTTCCTACTATGGGTTTATTGATATTTCGCGCCGAATCCACGCAAGGATGCCAGGATCTTGGGGTCATTAAATCCATGGTGTTGTGGAATGGAAGGTGTTATTCGCAAACTTTTCAATTAGCCTAATGCCTGGAGTCCCTGTCGTATAAATCTGGACTTTCTAAAATAAAAATACACTAGTTATTA
>JAAAKQ030511822.1:0-12248 GCA_010016005.3 Zanna intricata
TATAGATGTATAATATAATATATAATATATGAATAGATGTAATATATAATATATAATATAATAGATGTATAATATAATATATAATAGATTAATATATAAATATAATATATAATAGATGTATATATGAAATATAAATTTAAAAAAATTTAAATCAAAGGATGACAGAGTAAAATACAAAAAAAATATATTCCGATTTTAAGAGGTGGGAGTGGTTTTTTGAAAAATATTTCTTTTTGTTAAATAAAAATGAATTCTAAATAACAAATATGTTTAAATCAAGTCTTCTATAAACTCCCTCTTAAGATGATTGACATATTCTCTTCAGTTAAAAAAAATTAATATGATCAATTGCCCATACATAATAATCTGATGTGGATATAAAATTACTTGTACACAAATTAAATTACATATACACCTTTTTTTGCTGCAGTTCATTTAAACTTCTTTTATTTGAAAGTGAAATACGATTGCCATAAAATTCCATTTTCATATCCCATTGACAAGTTTCAAGATTATACGATGAAATCATCCGGCAAAAATAGTAGTAAGTAACTATTTTCTAAATCAACTGGAAAAATACATTTGTTTTTTTATTCATTCTATCCAGCATCTGAAAAGCTGGATAGAGCGCTAGGTTTCCTTCCATTTCTTTTTTTTAAATTCTGATATTATTCCCTTCTTGTTTCTTTTCCACCACCATAATAAATTATTTTTCTTCTTTTTTAGTTCGAGTTATTTTTGTCTTCTCTTACTTCAAATTAAAAAGTATGTAAATTTATACAGAAAAATTATTTATTTTCTAAATGTATGTTTTTAAAGTTACAATAAATAAAAGTATTGATGATAAACAAAGTTATTAATAGCTATAATTACATGAATTAATTATTTTACTCAATATTTATATTCAGCATCGTTTTAACTCCGTAATTTATTAAATTCTTTAGTTTATTTTGTAGTTTGTACTTATTTACTTCGTTTGCTTTCCAATTTTTTTTTTATTATGTTGGAAATCATAGGATTAACGTAGTTTAAAATGTATAAATAACAATAATTTTCTTTATTGTAACTTTTTTTTTTTTTTTTACATGAGGACTTTATTATACACATATTTTAAATTTCATACATGTATGAATTTTTGATACTTTTTAATTTTGTATACATTCCGAAATAGTTATTATGATATATTTCTAATAATTAAAAAAAATATTTTTGCAACTTTAAAAAAAAATAATAGTATTAATTGGAATATTCCTGTAATGTATTATTATAGATATCTCCCAAAGAAAATAATCACACGTATTCAAATCAGGACTGTTCGGAAGCCAGTTCTGGCCACAAGAAAAACTATTAGGAAATCAGTTTCAAATAACATTTGCGCTAAAGGTTTCATGCAGAACGTCTATAACATTAGCTGTGTGTGTGGTCTTGCTCCATCCTATATGAAACACTCGTTTCTAATTGAAATCGTTTTGCAAGAATGTAAGGAACAACATCATTAAGCCGCATGTTTAGATAACATTCACTGTTCACAGTCTCTTCAAAAAAGAATGGCCCATTACCTCATGACTTGGGATAGCGGCCCGTACCGTAATTATTGAGGCTTTATGCATCTTTTCATGAAGCACGTACGGATTTTCAGAAGCTCATAAACGCCTATTTCGTTTATTAATAACCCCTTCTAGGTGAAAATGCTTCACCTGGAAACCAAACATTGTTCATCAATACGTTTTGGTTCACAGCCCGTTCAGCAAATACCATTCTTTGATGTTTGTTGTCAACCATTAATTTAGATACACTGTTACTTCGTTTAAATACAAATGCAAATCAATTTTTAATATTTGCTGCTCAAGCCGCCTAGAAATCACAAGCTGGGCAGCAGCTTTTTTTGTTGATTTACCCGGGCTCTTCAGCAATGCTACGCGTTGACAGCTTCGACATTCTGTGGAGAACGAACATTGACAGGCCGTTCGTGCTTACTCTCAAATACTGAAAAATCACTATTAAATATTTTGTAATATCTACGTATTGTTTTAATTTAGGTCGACCACCGAGTTTGAAAATGTGCCAAAATAAATGTTGGATCATTTCGTATGCCCTTCTATAGTTACTAATGGATGATGATGAATTCAAAAAATCTCCATGTCTGAATGAGATATGAACCTAGATCTTTAATAATAAAATAACGTTACCATTCCATCATAATTAAAATATTGCCAGTAATAAAATAAATCTTAAGATTAGATAAAAAATTAATATGAAGATAGGTAATAATTTCTTTTATTTAATTTTGAACCCAGTTGTATTAATTTCCCTCTTTCATTGGTTTGTGCTTCGGTATAAATTTCATTTACATTATTATTTATTTATTGATTAAAACATAAGCCATTTCAATATAGATAAATTTACATCTTTTGTTCAACTATTATATCAAATAAGTCGAATTAAGGCTAAAATTATTTATATTCTTAATTTGAAATATTTTTGATTTCTGCATTTAAAAAAAAATTTTCTTAAACATTTAATGGAAATATTTATTATAAAATCAATGACAGTTATTTCTTACTACGACCTTGTACTTAAGAAGAGATTATTTTTTATTTTGATACTTTAATATCAGATGTTAAATTACATTCAAAAAATGTTACAACGGTAAATATAGAATTATATATTTTTATTTCATTAAACCAAACATATATTTTTAAATTAAAATAATCATACACTGATGCAAAAATAAAACTTCAGAGTTTGAATAAAATTACATTTTCATTATACCTCGGGGATTAAAAGTTGTTTTCTTTTTCACATTTTCTTTTTTTTGAAATAATATATTAATCATTCAACAAAACATCAAATATTAATTTCATTTAACATGTCGGAGAATATAAAATTATCTGATTTATTTGAGTGCGATCGTGTAAACTTAAATTTGTATTATTTAGGAGAATGCTATTAGATGACTGGCAGACGGCCTGGGAGACCTCCAAAAAAAGGCTCTTGGAAGAGACTGCTGATACCCCGAATAGAACCGTGGATCCAGGGGGGGGGTTTCGGGAGGTTGATTATTAACATACTCAGCTCCTGTCGGGCCATGGGGCCATGGGGGGTTCGGGGCGTATCTACACAGATTCGGAAGGCGTTATGACCCAGCCTGCTTTTATTGCTTTCTAGATGATACACTGCAGCACGTATTCTTCCGTGTCAGTGGTGGGAAGATATTAGAGGATTGTCGGGACTAAATCAACTCACCCCAGAGACACTGGTAGGATATTTGCTCCGTGCATCCGTTACAGGCGATGTTAGGCCAGACTAACATCGCCTGTGATTGTACAAGACTATACTTCATTCACATTCATACATATCATCCTCTGAAGTAATACCTTACGAGTAGTTGAGTCTTACGCGCTGAGTCACCGCGCGTCCTCGATCCGGGGATGAACGGTTATGATAACGCACGAGAACTCCTGAACCCCCCCCCCCGTCGTGAACACGTTCATACGCACATCTACATATACAAATAAAAGAAAAGTGTGTGGGTGCCGATAGGCGAATGGTTATCTTATCTTTTTTTATTTATATGTTACAGATCATGGGAGAGATGGATGAAGAGAAGAAGTTCCGAGTACAGTCGAAATATTCCTCGAGACTGAGTTATGTTTAATTGCGGGTCCGGTCTCGGGGCGGAGAAGAGCGATGAGGGAGGTCTAGTCGGTATAGGGAAGGTTATTTACGCCTAATAACATCTTGGCGGAGCCTGTTAGCTAGCCTGGAACGGATAGCGTCCTGGGTCCGAGACCGACACAACCCCGCGGTGGCGTGCGTAAATGGAATTCCTTCATCATCATATAAAAAAAGAAAAAAAAAGGGAGGCAGCCCAATTGCCGAGGATGCCTGATCCAGGGTACACGCAAGAGTGTCTTGGTTCGGGGTACTTCTGATGACGTATGGAGGCCCCTCAAGGTGTGAGAGGGGTCAGCACGGTGGGAGGGTTGGGTGTGACAAACGCACACTTGACCCTTGGTAGGTTTAGGTACTAGGGCCGGTAAGGCAGCTCTCCGAAGGAAGGACTCTCTGGTGAGAGACAAGCGAGATGTCAGGGGGTTTCGATAAGTCCAGGGAGACCCTGATGAGGGGTCCAGTTCCAGACCTAAGCAGGGGGGCGGGTGGTAGGATAATCTACTGCCATGGCACAATGATATACCTCACGGTGGATCACAGCTGTTGTGTGGGGTGCTTAAAAACAAAATTGTATTAAAAGATATTTTTATTTATTTAATATACACACATACTCAAGTAATTGTAAAAATATGACTGAAATTAATATGAATTTTTCTTCTAAAGGAATTATTTTTATAATTTTGATGGATAAAGTTATATTATGTGTAGCAATAATTAATGTTTACGATAAACTATTAAAATAAAATGCACTTATTATTAAATTTTAAAAGGATTTCAAGTAAATATTATTCATTTATCGAATTACTTTTGTTTTCAAATTATATCATAAAACGCTTCGTTAAATATTTATAATTCACATAAGCTAATATTTTAGTTTAAACTCGGGAATATAAGAAGCAAAGTAAATGTTTAACAAATTGTAGTTAGTACACAAATTTACATTTCAATTGTTGATCTTATTCATTACTTATATATATATATATATATATATTAACAAAATGTGAAATATAGTACAATTTTTTATTAGTTATTCCCAAAAGAAATGAAGTATTAATGTTTGATTCCAAATATAATATATCAATTTATGTATGAAAATATCAAATTTAGCCAATAAATTAATTTACAAAACAAATTTAACTTGGTCCTTACCAGCATGAGATTTCATTAAAACAGTAATACATATATGTACGGAGTATATACTCGTACAAACAAGTAGCCACAAATTGTTTAAATATGGCCAGTAAGGGTAAAACGACGGTAAATTCAATCTATATTTGATTATAAATCAAGAGTAAATATAAGGTAGAAATTCGTATATGTATATTATCAAAACACTGTTGTAATTGTTTGTTATACAAAGTGTTTGTAAAAGAGAAAACAATATTGCATATAGTTAATTCAAATTTGTAACCGCGTAAAGAACAAATGTTAACTGTTAATAAATTAAATGATGGTTGTACAAACTGATGTATTACAAATACGAAATAGAAAATCTTATGATACTTAATTATCCTATATACATTTACTTCAATCGAAAAATGTAATTTTTATTTTATAAAATTTTTGTAATTATAACTTTATAATTATTCGTTTACAAACAATTGTTTTTAGTTATTTATTTTTGTCGATAAAGAAAATGGTAGAAGAGATTCGTTTAAATCATAGTTTATTTTGGTTAAGTAAATGAAAAGGGGTTGAAAATGTTTAGATAATTTGAGGCCTACGTTACGTATAGGTTTAAATAAACTGTATTAAACAAACTATTTGAGATTTAATATGTACATATATTTGTATTTCTCGCTATCATCATATTAATTATCACCATCATCAGGTTCACAATTATCATTAACTCCCGTGTGGTTAATTAATAAACATACATCCTTCAACAGTTAATTAAATTATAGTTATAGGTAACATATATGAGTTGTGAATAGTGGGGAATATCAACCCCCTTGACATCTCGCTATCATACTATAGATAGTTGCTTCAAAATAATAGTTATACAACCAAATTTCAATACTACACTAAAATGGCTTATTTCTTTTCTATGATAGCGCAACTTTCTAAGAGAGTTTATAAATTTGATTTAATTATCATAATTAAAATTATATTTATTTAAATTTAAACAGCATAAAATGAAAATAATTTAGAATTGTAAATAAAAATTGAATCACATTTAATTATACTCTTCTCAATACTAAAATTATAAAAATATTCGCTATATATTTTTGTTAAATGCGTGAGTTAAGTGTGTAGCCTCTCTCTTTTTCTGTTTTATACTCCGGAACTATCGTAAGGTATTACTTTAGAGGATGACTGAGGATGATATGTATGAATGTGAGAATGAAATGTAGTCTTGCACAATCTCAGGTCGACCACTCCTGAGAAGTGTGGATAATTTAAATCCAACAACCAAAGACAGCGGTATCTACGATCTAGTATTCAAATCCGTATAAAAATAACTATCTTTATTAGAATTTGAACCTTAGAATATGTGTGTGATTTTAACCTACTACCTTAAATGTGTAGCCTAGATTTTTTTAAAGTATATTATGGATTACTTTTCTCCGTAAAGCAAATCTGTTTTTGGGTTATCTAAGTATAAAATGGTAAGGCAAAGCTTGTATTTGGTTAATGTCTACTAATATATATTTCTTTCTGATATTAAGGTGATATTTTGTTAGTTGCCGTGTAACAGTAACCGTTAAACCATAGTTGAAAAGGGTTATGGGTAACACCGACACCATGAGGTATAAGTTTTCTTGGTATATTGTAAAGTCGTGTCCAAGTGCGAAAGTGCAAATTTTTTGTGTTGGTAGTAGATTCCGTAATCAGTGAATATGTAAAAAACAACAACGATTTATAAGTAATATATAAAAAAAAGAGTGCACAACACATAAAAAAGACCCAAAAATTCAATAATCATTAGAAAAATCTAAAATATTGTTGCGTGTTTGCAGTTTAACGAGATTAACACAAATAAAAATCTCTTATAAATTACAATTTATTACTCTCAAATATATAATATAAAATAAATAATACTAATTAAATAATAATAAAAAAATTAAAACAAAAATTATTTCAGAAACCACTAGATTTTTGCATTTATAATAAACTAGCTGCAGGGCATACCTACGATACTCCTCTGTAGCTAGGCTCCCCCCCCACCCCGAGATACACTGGTGGGCGGCGAATTTGATTATTATGTGACCAAAATTGATTACCTCTTGTGTATTAATATTTTTTACGAATGATAAAAACTGATATAACGATAGATAAATTAGGAATTTAATTCTAGAAATTGACGATAAGGAATCGGGATTTTTCGCTATTATACGATAGCGAAAAATCGTATAATAGCGATTTTTCGCTATTATAAATTAAGGCGTCTACTTATTGGTAATAGTTCATTATTTTATGAAGAAAGACAATTACATAAATAAATAAAAAATGTGTAAAAAAAAATTTTTAACACCACTCTTACATTAAAGGCACTAAAAAAAAAAAATTTAGGACGGTATCTCAGAATGGATTTGAAAACAAGCTTTGATGGCGATATGTAAGATTCTTAAAAGTCATAGCTTCAAATTAAAAATTGTTTTTTTGCCAATTTTCTCTTATACTTCTTCAGTCCTCTGTTTAGATCATTCATCACGCATGAGATAAATTTCCAGAAAAGATGGAAAAACATCAAATTTTTAATTTGAAGCTATGACTATAATTTTATTATCACCATCAAAGCTTCTTGTCAAATTCATTCTGAGATACCGTTCTAAAATTATTTTTTTTTCATTTTAGTACGTTTAATTTAAGAGTGATTTTTAAAAAGTTTTTTTTTACGTATTTTTTATTTTCTACTATTTAATTTTCATAAGTTTATACTTAAAAGATGCGCTAGCGCACAGCCTTGAAAGTATTTAGCGAAAGATCGGATCAGTACGATTTATAGTGGGTGAGAGCAATCAAAATATAGAGCTAAACGATTTAATTTCCGGATAATCAAGATCTGGTGAACGGATTAATGAATCCTGATTGCTGGTGAACGTGATTGCTGGCTACAAGACCGAGCAACTACACACACGGCGAACAGTAGAATGCAATTTCTTTGATGACTGGTTAATTTCTTGTGGTCTATGATGGTCATGGTCACATGATGGACAAAAACAAAATATTAAGTACTGTATATCAAATATCACTACTGCTAAACTAAAAAAAGTCGCATGCAATGTAAGAAAACGTGTTTGATGTATGAATTAAAAATCATGAGAACATTTCCATAACTCATTACAAACTTGTTAATACTCTTGTAAATTTTAATATAATTTTGTAAATTAATAAAAATGCTTTCTAAAAAACAATTTGTTGTCATTTTGGTTAGGCGACTTTATGATCATTCGTTGTATGATTTAGTCTAGGTGAACAAGTTGGGACACTATAACGTAAAGATTTCCAAAAAAACCCGATATCTCATTTTTGATATAATCACCTTAATATCCCCTTTAATTTAATTACTGAATTTTATGAAAGTAATATTAAAATAAACAAAGTATTTAGTTGATAAATATTATCTTTTCGTAAGTTGATTACTGTTATTTTTGTTATAAAAATATCTTATTTAGTTGTTCAAGAGTAAATCAACATCCAATATTCACGAGTCAGATGAAATGACTATACAAATAAACAGCTCTAACCGTTGATAATACACGTTTTGTGTACCATATATGTGTCTCATAAATAACTTTACGTCTTTATGTGAAATAAAATTTCGAATGGATATACCGGGTGATTCAGGAAAAAACGGAGAAACTTCGGGAGGTGAATTTACATCCAAAAATAAGAAAATAAATTCATATAAACATAGGTCCAGAATTGCTTCGTTAGCGAGTTACAGCTGACGAAAGATTTCGCCCGGATTTCAGTTCCTCCGTTACAATGAAGTCATACTGAAATTTGTAGGCCGTTAAATAAGGTGTAAAATTTAGTTTCTACGAATTTTATTCATAATCCCTTTACTCAGGATCAAATTCTACACAAGTTTTGTATAAAACTTTTATCTGTTTATTACCCGTTTAACAAAGTCACTTCACGCCAAACATAATAGTACTGTTTTAGTCGATCCGAATTTTATATCGTTTACTCCAGATTTCTCAAAAAATACTAAAAGCAGAATTTATTTTTAATTTTTCAGATCACATTTCATAAAAAACTTCTAAATTTACCCATTAATTTGGTTCAAAAGAATTACAGTCTACCTTAATTTTTACTGAAGGAGCAGAAATCAGGCCGAAATATTTCGTCACCAGCCGACAATCGCTAACGGAGCGTTTCCGAATCTGTAATAAAAACTTTATTCTTTATTTTAATCAGTAGAATATGTTCTAAAACTGTTACATTCTTTGTAAATTATTCTGTGTAAATGTTAGGGTAAATTTGATTAATCCGGTGATTAGGCATTATTACCAATTAAGTTGATTAATCTCCTCCAATGTTGGAGAATTTAATAAATATATAGCAATTTATTTATACCACTTATTTTATAAATTCCTGATTATTTAACATATTTTATGTGTTAAAATAATAACTCAACTATAAGTAGTAATTACCGAACTTATTATTTAATTAATCAAAACATTACTGTTAATTAATCGAGGTTAGCGAGCGAAGCGAGTGTAGTTTATGTTTGATCAGATTGTGTTGATTTCGTGTACTGACGAATTGTACATATATCACCATAACCTAACCAAACATAACCTACGCTGGTTTCGCTCGATAATCACGTTTAATTAACGTTAAATAAACAAATTATGTATATTACGAGCTATTAATCAAATTAACCGGTAACTAATCATGATCACCGGATTAATCAAATTTACCTTAACATATATATCATTCATACCATTATATATCGTATTTACAGTGTAATATATCATATTACATTATATATATATATCTAAAATTTACAATCACACGCGCGCATACACACACACACACACACACACACACACAAATATATTCTTAAAATGTACTAGTAATTATTAAATTTAATGATGTTTAATTAATAAGATGACAATGTATATATAACACAACACTGTTTAATTTAATTAGATTAAACTAAAATAATGTAATATTAATAAATGTATAATGATTACTAATTTAATAAAAAAAACGTTAACAAAACAAAAAAAAAAAAAGGAAAGAAAATAATAAAAGATAAATTAATTTTAATGAAACACGAGTAATGATGAGAAGATCTTTAATTTCAAATTATAAAATTATTAAAATTGTATGAAATTAAATTTTTAAGCGTTCAAGAGTTACTGTACTATTTTCCGTTTGAATATTCTTAAAGCTTCTTTTTTAATTAATATATTCTCGCATTATAAGAAGATAAAAGCTAAGAGAAAAAGGATGCTCGTTATAAATAAACCGTTGTTGTTCAAAGGTCAGAAAGGATGTAAAAGAGGAAAGGAGAGGAACGAAAGGGTTAGTGTAATGAGTAGGTGAAAAGGAGGTGGGTCATTGCGTTCTTTAATCACAGATTCGGTTTCACCTAGCTTTTTATCTTTCCTTTTAACTTAGATACCTCTTTCTGTCTTTATTTTAACATTCCATTTCACTCCTTTTACAGTTGTATAATAGAATTCTAAAGACTATTTTCTTTGAAATTTACAACCGACTACGTGTATGTTATATACGCTTTTAGCATCAGATGAATACAAAATAGTTTCTTTACAAAGTAAAATTCTGTAAAATTGATATTAACAAGCAAAATTAAAAAATTAAGTATCCTACCGTAAAAATAATATTTATAAATTTTAATAAAATAAATAATAATAACACTCTTCTTTCTTTCCCATTCAACTTTTTTAAATCGAACGCCAATTTAAGGGTTGGTAGTTATTTATTTTTAATTACAGAATTAAAAAGATTGAAATCTAAAAAAAGGTTTGTTATTATTTATTATATATTTTAAAACATTATTTAAATGTCGTTTTTTTATAAAAAAAATTTTTTTAAATATAAATATTTTGTATTATTTATCATATTTTAATAATTTAATTTTCTTTTAAAATATTGAAAAGCTTTCGAAAAATGAGCTCATTTGAAAAAATTAATTAGTAAGAAATGTAAAAAATGACCACAATCGTATCTTGATAAAAATAGAAACAAATACAAAAATAAAAGACAAAAAGAAAGTATTCTTGAGCTTAAGCTCGGTAAAAATTGTATAATGTAAATTATTTTTTAACTAAAGTTTTCTTACTAAATAGCTAAGTTTCTTATTAATCACTCTGATTAATAAGAATAATTTAAACCGGTGAATTATAATAGTAAAATAAAATATTACGTAATGATGTTAACAGACAAAATCTATCTCTAGATTGACAACATAATTAAATGTATTTTATAAAAGTTTTTTTTTTTATCCTTTTTCACCTTTCCCCTGGGCCGGACCCATAATTAAGCACTTCTCAGCTCAGAGGAGAGTCCAAATACTCAAACAGGCCTCCCTGTCTACCAACAGGTCATTCTCGGAGAGAGTAACCAAGCCCGACTATGTCGTCCCTGGGACCTATCCAAATAGCCGGGTCTCGGTCTTAACAGATTAAGGGTGACGGAGTCCCCGTGTCTCATCATCGCCGGTCATCTAGGCAAGCCTAGAAGAACGACGACTCCTCAGAAGGCTGTCTGTCACCCTCTCGCTACCTCATCATCCCTGACCTTGAGTTGCAATATCTGTATCACATAAGACACGCCCTGAACTTCTCAACACCAGAGAGTATGTACAATATAATAGTGTCTGCATTCAAAAGTTCCAGTTACCTGCTCACAGATGAATCGTTCAATCATCCACCGTCGACACCAGAATACTACATGATGCGGAGAATCGTAGTCTCTGCAGTATAAACATTGGTAGGTTGATTCTCTCCTCCGTCCAAAGAGATAGGATCGGAAGACACCATGTCCTATCAAAAATTATGTCAACCAGTAATTAAGCTATCCAAATTTACAGTCAATCCATGGCGCAACATACTTGATTAAACGATGCGTCCACCGCCGATGAAGATTGGTCCCTTCTCTTTTGCCATTTTCGGTTCATATCTTGTGAAGTTTCACTGCCTTCACCCTCAATGATCTTACATGGCATAACTGCAAACTGGCGGAGTGGTGGAACACGACCCATCACTAATGAGACCTCCGTCGAAACTGAGGTGTAGACAGATATGATCCGAAGGGCAATCTGCTGTTGGGCTCCCTCCAGAACGCGTTTGTTCATGTCCCTCTCCAGCGCATGTCCTCAAGCTGTGACCCCGTAAGGGAGCACCGAATTGATTACGTGCGCGTAGATCTTTCTCCAAGAGGACCGTGGACCTACCATGTTACGTAGCAATGTATTCAGTGCCTTCACTAATCGTTCAGTCTTCGCCGAGGTTTCCTTGGTTTCCTTGTCCTACGTCCTCCCCTTGTTATTACATGGTTGGTAAAGGAATTTCGTATAAAATAATCGTCAAAATCGGTTCGTAAATAAGAAGGTTTTAAAAATTAAGAAAGAAGAAAACAGATACATATGA
>JAAAKQ030511844.1:9534-19624 GCA_010016005.3 Zanna intricata
TTATGTTTCTGATTGAAAGCTCATTTCACCTATGCTATTCAGCATTTTATATCACTCCTGCTTTGTCCATCTTTAGTAGTTCTACTTCCCAAATTATAAAATTCTTCTACCTCCATAATCTTTTCTCTATCTTTTTTTATATTCAGTGGTCCATCTACATTAGTTGTACTACATATCATTACTTTTGTTTTGTTCTTATTTATTTTCCTGTGGTAGTTCTTGCATAGGACTTCATCCGTGCCGACATTCAATGTTTCTTCTAAATCTTTTTTACTCTGCTAGAATCACTATATCATCAGCAAATTGTAGCATCTTTATCTTTTCAACTTGCCCTGGTACTCCGGATCTAAAGTGTTCTTTAACATAATTAACTGCTAGTTTTATGTAAAGATTAAAACATAACAGGGATAGGGAACATCTTTGTCAGACTCCTTTGTATTACCGCTTCATTCTTATGTTCTTTGATTACTACTGTTGCACTTTGGTTCCTGTAAATGTTAGCAATTGTTCTTCTTTCTCTATACTTGAACCCCAAATTTTTTAAAGTGCTGAACATTTTATTCCATATATTATCAAATGCCTTTTCTAAGTCTATAAATGTCATGTATGTCGGTTTGTTTTTCTTTGATCTTCCTTTGCTATTAATCTGAGTGCTAAAATTGCTTCTCTTGTTCCTATACTTTTCCTGAAATCAAATTGATCTTTTCTTAACACTTCTTCCGCTCTCCTCTCAATTCTTCTGTATAGAATTTTAGTTGGGATTTTCTATGCATGATAGTTAATCTAATTTTTCTGTATTCTTCATATTTATCTGCTCCTGCTTTCTTTGGAATCATGATAATAATACTGTTTTTGAAATCTGATTGAACTTCCCCCTTTTAATAAATACAACATACAAGTTTATATAATCTACCTATTGCTTCCTCACCTGCACTGCATAGTAATTCTCTGGATCTTCTGTCCATCCTAGGAGCTTTACTGCCATTCAAATCTTTTAATACTCATTTAAATTCAGATCTCAGTATTGTATCTCCCTTTCCTTCTTCTTTACTTCCTCTTCGACCTTTATGACATTCAGTTTTTAATTCATTTCCTCTGTATAACTCTTCAATATATTCCACCCATCTATCAACCTTTTCTTTCATATTATAAATAGGTCTACCATCTTTATTAAACACATTAGATTTTAATTTATGTACCATAAAATTCTCCGTAACTGTCCTGTATGCTTCCTCTATTTTATTAATGATCATTTCTCCTTCCACTAGTGAACAACACTTTTTTTCACTAACATTCTTATACTTTTTATGTTCATCTACCAACTCAATATATCTTCTGATATCCAAGGTTTTCTCCCAGTTTTCTGTATTTTCCAGTTTTCTCACATTCTTCTATATTTTCTATCTTATCTTTTTTACTCTGACCTTTTGCGATGTCCTCTTCAAAAATCTTCTTTACCTCCACATCCTCAAGCTTCTCTAAATTCCAATTCATATGACACCTTTTCTTCAGCTTTTTATACCCCAATCTATATTTCATTATGGTTATTATCAATGTCTGCTCCAGGATAAGCTTTCCAGTTGATGATTTGATTTCTAAATCTTAGTTTAACCATGGTATAATCTATCTGATACCTTGCAGTATCACCTGGCTTTTTCCATGTGTTTATTCTTTTATGATTTTTGTGTATTCTATTTATTATTATGTATATTCTATTGGGATTTTTAAACTGGGTGTTGCCAATTACTACATGTTAAACTCAATAAGTCGGTCCCCTCTTTTTCCCTGCCCGTATTCCTCACAATATTTCCTTCATTGCCTTTTCCAATGCTTGCATTCCAATCCCCAACTATTATTAAATTTTTATTCCCTTTTATGTGTTTAATGTGTCAATTTCTTCATAAACACACTCTACCTCATCATCATGGACATTTGTAGGCATATAGACATTAACAATCGTTGTCGACTTAGATTTTATTTTATCACTAAGCTTTTTTAAATACTCTACTCTCTTCCCTATGTTCTTGTTCATTACGAAATCTACTCCTGCCTGTGCATTATTTGATGCTGAGTTAATTATTCTAAAATCACCCAACCAAAAATTGTTTTCCCTCTTCCCACTGAACCTCGCTAATTCCTACTACAGCTACATTTAACCTATTCACTTCAGTCTTTAAATTTTCTAACCTACAACCTTTTTGAGACTTCTAACATTCACGCTCTAATTCGTAGAATGTTATTCTTTAATTTTCTGGTGACATCTTCCCTAGTAGTCCCCACCCAGAGATCCAAACAGGGGACTAGATTACCTCTAGAGTTTTTTACCGAGGAAGATGCCTCCATCTTTGTTATATGAGAATGCAGAGAGCTACATTTTCTTGAAAAATAAAAACAGCCGTACTTTTCCATTGCTTTCAGCTGTGCAGTACTCAAAAGATTGAGTGATGTTGATTTGGTTGTTTAAGTCCTCCTGACCTATGCTCTTAACAACTACTGAAAGTGCTGCTGCCCTCTTTCAGAAATCATTCCTTCCACAGATACCTTTGCGATATGGTTGCACCTTTGGTCCAGCTATTCTGATCATTGAGCACGCAAGTCCCTTCACCATCGACAAGGTCTCATGGTTCGTAGAGTGAGAATGCAATATTATAGTGATAATATTTCAGTATTATACTTCTTTGTTAATAGGTTACGTAAAAAATTAGTATTTAAGAGTATTGTATTTGAAATTTATGTATATTTTTAAAAATTCTCTCATGGCCAGTTTCAATATATCGATCATTAAAAAAAGTTATCATTTAAGCTCTTGATGAGGATATGACATTTATTTCTCTTAATTGCATACTGCTGTGCAACATTAACAGATATTTATATTATTAGTGTTAATTTTAATTAATTTTATAGGAACAGAAATTAGAAATCAAAACATCAGTGAAAATTCCAATGATGAAGAAAAAGAAAATGTTGGTGTACCTGGCTGTGATGGCCAAACAAGGTTGGGAGCTGAATTGAATTGTTCTTTAGCATCTGGTAGTATAACAAAAAAAACAGCAACTGATATTTCTGTACTTGATTCTTGTAATAATAATAATAATGATATTTTAAAAGAAAGTGAACAAAATTTAGACTATTCCAAAGTTATTAAAAAACAAAAAAAGAAGCGAGCTTGTGATTCATTAGTTAGTTGTTCACCATTAGAAACTAGCCATAATACAACAAGGCTTAGGAAGAAAAAACATAAACATGCTATTGAAACTGGGTAAGTTATATTTAATTGTTTTAGGGTTAAATTTTTATTAAGAATAAATTTCTGTGGGTCTGTGAATATGTGCATAACATAATTTTTAGTATCGGTATTATTTTTGTTAAAAATTCTTAATTTTCCAAAGTAGAAGCTACATACATAACGACAGTTTTCTGAATTAATGGTTGATTATTACAATTCAGTAACTGCTGATTTGGAATCCTGTTGTTTTACTATTTTGTCCATCCCAATATAATAATTCCTAAAAACATAAAACTAATACAGAATTCATGTCCTTGATGTAAAATTATTTATGACCTTCAGTCATAATTGCATAATTTTAATTTTTTTTAAAAAGATCACGACAGTAAAACTATATCAACCATTTTCTTTTTTTTTAATTTATAGATGTGTGTGTATTCTTTGTTATTTAACATGAATTCAGGGAGTAAGAATGATGTAAAATACTATTGTCATGCTCTTTTCTTGATGAAGACATTTGTTTGGATCTTGTGTCTTGAATGTTGTGGAGCATTGAAAATAATAAGGTTCAAAATGATAAAAATTAATTATAAATGGTGAGTAAAAAAGTTTAATTATTAAAATGCTGTGTCAAACTACTTAATGTAGTAGTTTAACAATTTTGTGCTTAACAATTTTGTGATATTCTTTGTCATTTAAAAAAACATATTGTTAGTATATCTATAGCTGTTTGTTAATGTGTTACAATAAGCAAAATTAAGTTTTTCTACTTAATTATAACTTTTCTTTATCTTTTTAAAAATTGTACAGTTACAAAGATTAGAATGGTTTCATGATTGACAGTATATATAAAAAATGTTATTATTTCAAATTTTTATGATTATGGACAACAGAATAATAAGTTAAAATAATGAAATCCTTGATTTTCTTTTATTTTTAATATTACTTTATACTTAATCTGAATAGGGGTATTTATTTACATTTAATTATTTTTGGTTTGAGTAACCTTTTAACTGTCTGGTTACCTATTAATTTATTAATGAGGTATAATTTTTTAAGGTCAGTATAGTTGTTAAAGAATAAAAATATTTTTTTAAATGGAAATAGTTGTTAAGAAACATATTGAAGGCAACATTATAAAGATTAACATAAAAATAAACAACTGTATTTAAACTATGTGAATTATCTTTTACTTAATCTTGTAATTGTATGTTACTCTTTATGTTGTTTAATTTTTTTTATTCTTTGATCGTATTCCTTTACTTTATTGTTTACAGGAAAGTTGTTTCAGAACCAATTTCTCACAATGAGACTATAACCAAATTATCTGAGGCTGATGTGTCATCATCAGTGGAAGATAACACATTTAATAAGACTGATGAAAGTGTACAATCAAGTGTAAAACTATTACCAAGGACAGAATTTTCTGAAAGTAGTGATAGTAAAATAGAAGATATTAATATAATTTCAAATAATATAATCAATGATAATGAGACACATAGAGTTTCAATTACGATTAAATTGTGCTGTGATTGTGATTCAAGGCACTTACAAGATGGTTGCCCGTTACGCAATCCAGAAAAATTAATATCTGATTCAGTCAGTTTTAATGAGTGGGTTAGATCACGGTCTCCTGGGTTACAAGTGAGAGATGAAGAATCATCATATGATTCGCAAACAAATTTTGCTATTGTTTCATTGCCTGATTGCTTAGAATTAAAAGAGATTGATTCCAATCATGGTTTTAGTGTTGTTGCAAAACAAGCATTACCAGCTTCCACACAGTTTGGACCTCTTATTGGACAGCCTATTAAGGAAATGGAGATACCTGATGATTTTTCAATGAAAGATATTTGGGAAGTAAGTTTAAATTTTACTTTCGTTACTAAAGTAAGATTTTGCAGTAGTATATTTAGCTCAATAGGCTATGTAAATTATTAATTATATAATTGTAATCTTTATACTTAAATTATAAAAGATTTTGCAATGTTTTTGTATATGATGATCAGTGATGATCAGCAGTAATGTAAAACTATCAAATTTTTTTTACAACAAATCAAATTTATTACTTACAACATTTTAAAAACTTTTATTATCACTTTTCAATTGCTTTTGTGACCATCTTTAGTGACTGATGCCTCTGCTCTACTTTGTTATCAACCGTTGTTATTGCTGATCATTTTATGCAGTTAAGAAGACACATTTATAATGCTGTCAAAAAGTAATTTCTTTGTATAGTGCATTCTTTTGTATGTATCATAATTTTCACACACATTAAGATTTAGTTTTTTTTTTATATTTAGAATATGAAGGTTACTGTTAATGTAGGTGGATTTGTAATTTGCGTGTATGAGACAGTTCAGTGGTAAACGTTTACTCTGTTCCTGTGGAGGACTTTGGTGATCATTGTTACTTTGTTTGAAACTGCATCTTATTTATCTGATGAAAAAAATTTTGTAGTCAAACCAGTTTATTTCAAATATTTGTTTAGCTCTCTCTGTTGTTTAAGAATTGTGTTTAGTATGTAAACACTATTTATTTATTTATTTTGCTTTTTTATTCTGAAGGCGTTATTGTATCCATTTATTTTTTAATTTCTGAAATATTTTATTGGAGTATGTTACTGTGTATGTTAGTGTTACATCCAAAACACAATTTTCTGAACATAGTATTCCTGAAATACATAAATTCTATTTCATAAAGTAACAGGACAAAAGATAAACACAAAGATAACATGAAGGCCAATCTTCTTATGAATTTAAATAACAAATATACAGTTAAAAACAACTTTCATATTCCACATACACATAAAACATCATAAAATATACATATACACACACACACTTTTAGACAATCAACCATCTATAAATGAACAGATTCAATCCACATCCATTATACTTTTCAATGAAATTCAAAACATGGATGTATGTAACTCAAGAAAATTCCTGTAATGACAGCTGCTGATACTGAACTGAAAACACCAGTAGCCTTCATTGAGGTGCCCTGAAAAAAGTCTTAAAAAATTCCTGTAATGACAGCTGCTGATACTGAACTGAAAACAACAGTAGCCTTCATTGAGGTGCCCTGAAAAGAGTCTTAAATTATTATGATGTGAAATTTTTAAATGTTTTATTTATTAAATGAGCGTAATTATATACACTGACTATTTACAAAAAGTCAAATAAATTTTTTTTTTTTAATTAACCCTACTTTTAATCTTGCATCATAACATTTTCAGGAGCTATTGTGAATAAGATCTGTACTTATTAGAGCAATGTTAAATGAAATTAATTAACGTTTTATTTTATCTTTGCATTTCATCCAATACTAAAACAAGTTTCTGTTATTTCAATTTGTACCCATTAATTTGATTTGTAACCTTCTGTTTGAACAGGATTGTCCATGACGGCAAAACAAGTTTAACAAAACTAACTGAATGTATTGATTTTAACTAGATATTGCAGTTTATGTGACTGATGTCTTAGTTATGTTCTGTTATGTTTGTTTAAAATTTGGAAAAAAAAAAATATAATAGAGAAAAAATTAAAACTGTTCCCTTTTGAATGAATTCTTTTTTTTTATTTATTTTCTCAGGATGTGTTTAAAAGAGAATTTTTTATCATAAATAGTATTTAAAATAACTTTCTTTGGAAGTCTTCTTTGAGATTTCAAACAGTTAATGCAAATTCAGTCTTTATTTTGAAAAAAGTTATTTTGTTATTTCCTAGCTGAGGATTGATTTTCGGTGTTGAATTTAAAACTTTAAAAAATTAAAACAGTATTTTAACTACTTTTATTGAACTATTTTGAAAATGCATATGAAAGTTTTTCTGATTGAGTTTTTGGGGATCAAAGCAATTTTAGCATGAAACTTTAAACTTATTTAAGGATCATCTTTTGAGTTATAGATAGGAATTAGTACTGTTACGTAACAGTAGTGGGTAATTCAACTTGTTAAAATTTTTATTGTTAATTTTACGTATTCACATTTAACTACAGGCTAATGTCCAGTTACAGTTAGGTCTTAACTTTTTTTTTTTTTTTTTTTTTTTTTGTATGAAAGATGAATTTTGTAGTATAAGAAAAATGTCAAACCTTACTGGATTTGACTTGATGAAATCTAGATATGTAAACATATACATTACATGTGTTATGTTAACATGTATATGTTAATATACATTGTTTTTTTTTTTTTTTTTTACATTCAGATATAAAATCTGAATGTATACATATGAGGTGAATGTGAATGTGTTAATTTTTTTTTTTATCTGTTCTCTGCTATTATTAATTACATTATTTATCGTTTTGTTTTAAGATTATTGAAGATGGTAAGTGCAATTACATCAGTACACAGGATTCAGATTATTCAAATTGGCTGCGCTGGTTACGCCCTGCACCAGTAAGAGAGGCTCGTAATTTAGCACCGATTCAGAATAATTCAAAACTATATTTTATTACTACCGTTTCTGTATCTGAAGGAGAAGAGCTTCTGTATTGGGCTGATCATATATCATCTGCTTGGTCTAACAAGAAGATGACTAAAACAAGTGATTATTGTCTCACTTTATTTATACTTTATGTAAATGTTACTTTTTATGTATTTGTTTTTTAATTATTTCTTTTCTTTATTATTAATTTAATAATATTCCTTAATTAAATGTAGTGTAAAATGTTTCCTCTAAGCAAACAAAGTATATGGTGTTCATACCAGTACGAATGGATTTCATGTGATCTCTTTGATCAAATATTTCATGAATTCATGTAAAAGTTAATTGGGCAGTGTGATGCGTGTGAGCTGTAATTCCTCTTTTTATTTGAAAATGTTAGTTTTATGTTTTCTTCTGTCATTCTATTAAACGAAAAAACTTGATTTTGTTTTAAATATTATTTTTTCCTCAAGAATTTTCCGTGATACATTTATGATTTCAAAATTTATGAAGATAGATTAATAGTTTAATATAATACTACTAATAATTATAGAAATAAATATAGTAACCTTTCATCACTGTTGCTGAATAGATGATGATATGTATAATGAGATTTTGGTCGGATTTGAATAAATGCAACTGTATTTTCTCTAACCAGTGTAGATTTTGCTCAGGAAAATCAGTTATTAAGTTTTTTGTTTAGATGGTCCATGTGAATGGCAGAAGGCTGAAGAATTTGCTAAAACTGAGTTAAGAAAAAAATGTCTTTTACAATTTATCCAGGTGAACAAAAATATGCTGATTTTGCAACAGCTAAAAGTAGGATTGGAGTTGAGCAACCAAAAATTACTTCTGAATTCTCACTGTGTAATGTTTTATGCCTTATTTTGCATAATGGAATGTATGTATTTCACGCAGTAAAGTAAGCACAAAAAAGATTTTACCTCAATTTTTACAGAAAAACAGCTTCATTAACACTTTTCATCTATATATATGAACATACATACATACATATATATATATATATATGTATATATATATGTGTGTGTGTGTGTGTGTGTGTATAATCAGTTTGTCTTAATTTGGTCACATCAAGTGGCATCCATTGAATTCTTATCAAAGCTAGCAGGTTTAATTGGCCCACTACACGGAAAGGCAATCTCATGCAGTCTCTCCTTACCTTAGGGGCTAGTAGACTGTAAATTCTTAATTTACTTTTATTTTGTTTTTCCAGTATTCATTTGTTACTTATTATAAAGCTTGTTTCATAATATGAGGAAGATTACTGTGTCCTTCTGATCTCTTCTTTGTTGGCTAATTATTTAAAATCTGTTGTACCAATCTGTTTATTCTTGTTTTATTCCTTATTCTTTTTAAAATGAAAGGTATTTATGTGTTGTCACACAAAGGATTGCTAGCTCAAATTAGTGCACTTATAATATTACTTAATTTCTGCATTTTGTTTACAATTTACTTGTTACAGCTTGAATTTTTTGTTAATTTGATGCTGAATTTTGTCTTGTAGTGGCTTGTGTGTGCATGAACATGTTTGTCATTTGAAAAATTATAGACACTTTAACTTTACTACATTGTTGCTGTCAGTATTTTAATGCAAAAGTGTCTATAAACATTTTTTTTTTTTCAAATGTTTATTCATCATTTAAGTTTGCAATGTATGCATAAGAAATGGTGTGGATATCTTTTAACATTGGTTTATCTTAAAAAATTCATACAATAAGAATTTAAAAAGGTTCTCACGATTAAGATATTTTTTAACTGGCATATTTGATGTTAGATAAAAGACAAAGATGGCTGTAATGATTTTATTTGTGTTTTTTATGATAATAATTGTAATTTTAATGTTTTAACTTATGCTTATGTGAATACATCTACAATCATTTCAGTTATGTGCATAAAGACTCTGTTATTGTGAACTCCATTTTCTAAATCCTTATGTGAATTGTGTTTTCCTTTGTAAAAATGCATCCAATTATAGCAGGAAACTAGTATATTACTTCTTTTTTAAATAGTATGTAATATATTTAAAAATAATTAATTAGGACATTATCACCCATTCTGCTTTATCAGTTTAATAAATGAACTAACTAAATAAATGTTTAAACAAAACCTACTATTTTAAATACATCTCATAGCCCTTAGATCATCTTTACGTCGATGTTTTTTTATTTTTTTAAGTGAAAAATATTTTTATTTCACATTTGTTCTACTTCTGCATCTAATCATACATTCTGTTATGATTTTTTTTTTAAATTAATTTTTTCATTAATATTATTTATTATTAAAGCATTAATAGCTATAATAATTACTTAAAAAACCAAAAGCATTTATCATTTAATATAATTACTATTACAAAACTAGTCAAAAGGTGGTTTAGAAGCTAAATGATATTTCTCAGTTGATGAGTTCTGTTTTATTA